>CAIGRO010234567.1:0-24885 GCA_903798355.1 Fraxinus baroniana | reverse complement strand
ATAACATACCTATGAGCATTCCCGCACATATAGATATTTGCATTGCTCATAAGATGGGCCATCCTCTTGATTCTCAAGCCATGTTACTCACATTTTCTAAAGCACAATCTAATAGATCTCTATTCACTAATGTTCACTATCTTGTTACTATTTTTCCTTTGAATTTCTCGTATATCTTATGAATTTCATTTCACACTAGAGACTGTTTTGTTAGAAGCTCGAATTTATTATGTTCGATATTGATTGGTCTTAGTTTGACACGGTTTACTCATTGCTATTTCTGAAAGAGTTAATATCTACATTTACTAAACCCTTTCTCGTATACCTACCTTTTATCCATAGCTTCTTCAAAAAGTTCTTCTAACAAAAACTTTTTCAAATTTATTCAAATACATTCAAAATTACCACCAAACATACCCTTATTATGCTTACAAAATAAAGTAATGTTATTTAGCCACATTGAGATTATAACCCTAATTTATATGATGTTATGTGATAGGCTGATTGAAAGGTGAAATTAAATAACCCATTTAATTGTACTTATTATTTAATACAACATTATCGTCACATAGATTGGAGTTATAACCTTGGGGGCTAAATAGTATTACTCTACAAAATAAGTTGTTGAGTTATTGTCACTACACCAAAAAAGAGCTTTTGCAGCGGCAAAAAAATGCTCCAAATTTGCAGTGTTTTTCCAAGTTTTGTGGGAGTCGGTGTTGCTTTTGAGGGAAGACTTTTTGCAGCGTTCCGTTGCGAAAAAGTCTTTTGCAGTATTTTTTTAACGTTATGATAGACCATTTTGCAGCGTTTTTAAAACGTTGTGGTAGACCATTTTGCGGCATTTTTTAAACGATAATCCCACTACCATCATCAAAACCACCTCACTAGCACCACCAACAGAAACAAAACAAATCTAAAACCGCCCAACAACCTACAACCGCCTCAGGTCACAATCGTCGTTGCCGCCTCTACCACACGTAGCAGCACAATCACCACCGAACTATAGCATCGGCAGGGGTGAAGCCACTCTGCAACTGTGACTATAGCACCACCATTGCTTCACTCCTTGCACTGCAACTCGTCGTCACAGTAGCGACACTCACATCAAGCGAGTTGCTTCAGCGATGATGACGACGACGACGATGACTGAGGTTTCGATTTGAGAATATAGAGACGATAGTGGAGAGAATGGAGAGGAAATGAGAAAACCGCCACCACTATCACCACCATTGCCACAACCTCCATTTGCACCACCACTTCCACAAACAACATCAACACCACCACCACACCACCAAGCAGATTCACCATCATCGCCATTGTTGAAAACCATAGCAGTATGAAAACCACCCTCGTTCTCAGATCTTCTTCCACGGAATGAAGCCAATGCCGTCGCTCGATCATTGTGGTGTCATATTGCAATTGTGCCGGCACTGTAGAGAGAGGAGGGAGAGGGGAGAGAGATGTAGAAATGGGAGGGAGAGAGGAAAATAATTAGAGTTTGAGTGGATAGAGGTGGGTATATAGATTAATTTAGTTTTAAAATATTGTTATTAATATTTAATTATGATCTGATTTTTGTAAAAATAAATTTTAAATCTGATTTTGAAATGTTAATTTGAAAATTCTGGTTTCATGAGACGTTATTAATGAAAGTAACTAATTAGCAAGGGCCGATCGAACCCATGTTGGCCACTTATGTTTCAAAGCGGGCCAATTTAACTCGGCTGACTACAAAGTCCAGATAGCATTAAAGCCTCAACGAAATTGGGTTGCAGTGACCCATTCTATACATTAAACATTGGCCTACTTCTGCATAATCACGATTCAGCCCATTAAAAGTCACATTCTTTAAATTTTCAATTCCGTTTTTCTCCCTCTAATTCCTTATTTTTACATTTCCTTTTTTAAAGTTGCACAAAAAAAGGAAGAAAACTCTCAACAGTAAATTAATAAAATAAGCTACAAGATCTTCGCTGGCGGCTTTCTTTAGCGTTCTCGATCAGCCACCGTCAAACCCTGCCTCTTCTCTTTCTATTCTTTCAATCCAAAGTCAGTTTTTGGTATAATTCTTTTCGAGATCTGTTTGTGTCATTCTTCACTTTCCATTCTGCACATAATCAAATATTTGCATATTAGTGTTGAGTTTCTCTTCTTCCATTTATTTGATTGATAGTAATTTACCTTTTGTTTTTGCAGAGAAGCGATTAATATCAAGATGCTGGGTGTTTTAAGGCGCAAAGCTGCTTGTGCCACCTCCTCTTCTGCTTCGGTATTTTTCCTCTATGTTTGGATGTACTTGTACGTGTTTATATATAATTCGGTACGCTTATTGTGTGCGTGTTTGTACTGTTTCTGTATATGTGAATATGTATTGTATATGGACTTCGACTGTGATGAATATGTAGGAAAACTGAATAATGCACTTGGTACAGGTTTTAGGAAAATCATTGCATAAGATTAGGCCAGCTACGCCAAGAGTATGCTCTTCTCTGCCAGAAGAGGTAAAATGGCTTCTTCTTCTTTTCTTTCTTGTGAAAACATGTCTGCAAGCTTGCCATAGTTGGTTCATTGCAGAACATTAATAACCACAATCGGGTTAAAGATTGGATATGAAACTCTGGAACTAATAGCTACTGAACTATTAAGTTTATACGTGGAAATGTTCTCTTAGACTCCCAAAGATCTACTAAAGGCTTTTAGAATGGCTATGAAACTCTGGGAAAAAATAAAATTTAAAGTTGATATTTTACGTTGTTAAACATTATTTGAGTGGGGTCAGCCACAAAAATGTCATAGTTGCCTAGTACTTGTAATAGATATGATTACACTGGCCTAATAATTTGTTAATATTTTGTTTTATTTGTATACTTATTTCTTATGCCAAAGAAGTTCAACCTGAGGACAAGAAAAAGTTTTACCAATGTTAAAAGTTATGGCGTAGTTTCATCTCCTTGTAGAGAATAAAACCTGGTTGCCAAAATTTACTCTGTGAAAGGTTGAGTTTAGTTTGTATACAGTTCTATTAGTTCGTCAAGAATAATCCACCAAATCATTTGCAGAACCTAGATGAGGTGGGTGTATTAATGGTCAACATAGTGCTTGTTTGGAAGAATATAATGGGATTATAATGAAAAGGAGTAGTGGGTCCCAAAGTGGGTAGTAGTTCTGAATGTGTGGTTAAAATTAATATTTGTCTTTAATGAGATTATAATTTATCTAAACAAGCAAATAATTGCTTCTAACACATTTGCGTCATCATAGCTTATATTTTGAGCATGTGAACAGATTATACATCATCCAAGGGGATTTGGTCGTGCTCGAACTTTCATTCATCTTCCTTTAGTTGGTATGTCTACCTTGTTGTGCTCGTGATTAAATTTAATCCATACACGTGCTTGCATTAATGCTGAGATTGATCTTCGAATCTGTCATTTTGTTCCAGATTGCTGTATGAGTTTGAGGCCAACAAGGTTAGTTATCCAATACTGACCTGTTATTGTTTTCCATGCAAGTATTGCATTTTGACAGCATTGAATGTGATTAATGAAAATTAAAACTAAGGCTATTCAGAGAATTTCCAAATTATAAAAGGAAAGCTAGACAGCAGATTAACTGATTAAGACTGCGGACAAGTTGATGTTTCTTTTGTTGATTCACTTTGCAACCCAACTCCTGTATGGTGCGAAGTTGGGGGGCTGCCCTATTTAATTTTGTGAGAATGCAATCACAAGATGGTTAATTTTGGGGGAAACGTGAGGCAGGCCAAATTTATATTATCTACTCCTGTTGAGGCAGGCCAAATTTGTCTTCTACAGTTCTACTCCTAAAACAAGTCAAACTCTTAATTTTCTTTGGATCTTTCAAACATTGATACCTGCAAAACAAAGTCATGTCTGAGGGGATGTTGGGTTTTCCCACCAGGGACACTGTGATGATCAAGTAAATCAAGGAATTAGGTGCGAAGAGATTCCATGAGGCATTTATATCATAGTTGAATTAATCTAGTTGCTTCCATGAGGCGTTTATATACTTCTGTTATAGCCGAGATTTGGTATTGCTCTTATCAGTGTTGGGCATGCTTTATTAGAAGCCTCTCTGGTAAAATTCTATAATGGATGGCAAAAAAGGTTCATCTCTAGATAGGATCTGAACACCGTCCTTTAACATGCATTTCTCCTCTATTTTCCTTATTCGATGTTAATAATTGTATCTGTTTGACCTAAAAAAAGAAGAAGAAGAAGACAACTGTGTCTAATCAAACAGCTGTTGCAACTTGTAAACCTTAAGGGTGAAGAAAAAATGTGTCAATAAATTTGACTATTTGCATTATATGCAGGGGAATTGTAGCCAATCTTCCGCAAGATATTAACATGCAAATATGGAGCAGATCATTCTCTTCCAACAGCGGTATTCACTTGATCCCGAAATTGATTTTTTTTCTTACAAGCTGAACATTGCACTGAAACATTCTTGCACAATTAGATATGTTGTTTGATCTACATCTTTCCTTGTTTTTGGGAAAGCCTCGATCTCCATCAATAACATTATATATTTGTCTTTCTTCTTCTAAAGATAACAACATTGATTTTGGCCATCATAAGGGGAAAACCTAGTCACTGGAATCTTCAAATAAAAACTTAGAACCACAGAAATCTGAGTAGTAATGTGTAGTACTGAATTAAATCAGACTAATTATTGTCTCTCTCTTTGTTAATTTTTTCTTCTATTTGTCATTTTTTTGGGAGGAAAGGGATAAGAGGATGCATTTGTTCTATTATGATTTTTTATTTATATGTAAAACTATGAAGCAGACTTAGAATGGTCTTTGAATGGATTTTGTTTTACTTTGAAAGTTGTGAATCGTTGAAGGGGGGTAGTTTTGGTATCCATGCTGTTATCTACTAGATTTGATAGAGGTAATGATGTTGATTTGATTTATGGGGCTGTCTGAACTTTGGTGTCTATGTTGTAGTTTTTTATTTCGAGACTCTGCAGTGCTTTGAACGTAGTATTTGCCACTAAAATAAAGCATCTTAGAGCTTATCTTCTTTTCATAGGCATGCAATCACTTATCAGTCTCTCTTGCAACTTTTCCCTGTTGTCTATATGTGTGTAGAAGGCGATCTTGTTGATGCTGTCGTCCCTCATATGGGTGAATCCATAACTGATGGCACGCTGGCAGCTTTCTTGAAGAGTATGTATTTCTTCATTTGTATGTAAACCGTGTTCCTTTTCACACAAACAATTATTTTCTGAGCTTATGCCCTATCTTTTGTTTTTGGGTTTGAGCAGAACCAGGTGACAGGGTAGCAGTTGACGAGCCAATTGCTCAGGTTGAAACAGACAAGGTACTCATTCTTAATAGCAGTTAACCATGAGTATATTATTCTCCCATCATTTTTTGTCACAAGGCCTCAAGAAATCGCAATGAGTACTTATTATTGCTCTGAGGTACTATAACTATTTATGAACATTGAAGCTTCCTTAAATTGCTAATGCGACTACTGTTGTCACTTGGGTTGTTTATCATCCATCAGGTCACCATTGATGTCAATAGTCCCGAAGCAGGTGTAATCCAGGAGGTAGGCTATCAGCAATAATATTGGACTACAGTTGTTTGCTTCTTTCCGACTTCCCTGATCTTTCAGTAATTTAAGCTGGATATCCTTTGGAATATTATTAGTTTGTCGCTAAGGAGGGAGACACTGTAGAACCTGGCACTAAAATTGCTGTCATATCAAAATCTGCTGAAGGTGTAACTCATGTTGCACCATCTGATGAGAAGTCCTCTGAAAAAGCTGCTCCGCTGCCATCTCCTCCTGCTGAAGAGAAAAAGGAGAAGCCTAAACCTAAAGTGGAAACCGCTCCTGTCACAGAAAAGCCTAAAGAAACTTCACCTCCTAAACCCTCTGCAACAGAACCCCAACTGCCGCCTAAAGACAGGGAAAGACGAGTGAGTACCATATTCTTCTTGTTGTATTACATATTGAAACTCAGAAGAAATGATATCATTATTGCTTTATGTTTGAGCAATTGATTTCTTAATTTTTCTTGCTTCAAAAACTTTAGAATCTGTCAATATGACAGGTGCCTATGACAAGGCTCAGAAAACGAGTTGCCACCCGATTAAAAGATTCTCAAAATACATTTGCATTGTTGACAACATTCAATGAAGTTGATATGTAAATCTCTCTCTCTCTCTCTCTCTCTCTCTCTCTCTCTCTGTGTGTGTGTGGGTGGGTGTGTGTGTGTTTCTTTTGGTTTCAGGAGTACTACAGCTGATCTATACCAAGTTCCTCTGATTAGGTATCTTTGGCATTAGAGTTCACTTTGCTTGTCTTGATTGGTGCATGATTTTTGATCTGTGGACTTGTAGCCAAGCTGTATTATAACTGTTAGTTATTAGTTTTTTGGTTATTGGAGTTGCAAGGTCCTGAAACATTTTCTTTTTTTCTCAAACAAATCTAGACGCTATAAGGCACAGTTTTCCTTGATTAGTTACTTAAGTTTCAAGCTAACTAACTAGATGAGATTAATGTTGTTTTACTATGTGAGCACCTGCGATCTATTTAAGTTTTTGTGATGTTCATTAGTTAATGTGTAAATAGATTTTTGGATTTGAAATTAATCTTATTTAGCCATGTTACTGATTGGAATGTAGTTCATTATTTCCGCTACATAAAATTTTATTGAATTCTGATATTGTACATTTGTGACTTTGGTACAGGACTAATTTAATGAAACTTCGTTCGGACTATAAGGATGCATTTGTTGAAAAGCATGGTGTGAAGCTGGGTCTTATGTCTGGATTTGTGAAAGTATGTAGATATCATATTGCAAGTTTTCTCTTCTAATATATCTTCAAGTCTAATGGCTTACTTCGTCTCCCTAAATTTCAGGCTGCTGTTAGTGCACTCCAGAATCAACCTATAGTTAATGCAGTTATTGACGGTGACGATATCATTTACAGAGACTACATTGATATTAGCATAGCTGTTGGCACCCCGAAGGCAAGACATCATTATTATTCTCTATGCAGTTTGATTTACAAGAAACCATTTTATGTGGAGCTAATGCTATAGATTTGCAACACATTCCATCGAGGCATCCTATATTTTGGTTCAAGTTGTCCACTTGATCACAGAAAATGGGTGACAGGTCTTTCAATAGAGATAGTATTTAACTTTTGTATCAGATACTAAGCAAGTCTCTTATGTTCAAAGACAAAATCATATGCTGGCAGCGTTTGTGCTACATGACGAACCAAATATTGTTCACAATAGACGAACCGAAAATTCTTCATAGGTAGCATGGTGGAAGAACCAGAGTCTTCCTGATCTTAAACTGTTTGACAAATCTTTTATGGCCCTATGAAATAGGAAATTTTTTATTTGCCTCTCAATTCTAATCAACCTTTCATTTTTAATAGGGACTTGTGGTTCCGGTTCTCCGCAATGCTGGTAGAATGAATTTTGCGGAAGTTGAGAAAGAGATTAACACCCTTGCTAAGAAGGCATCTGATGGCACTATATCAATTGATGAGATGGCTGGAGGTACATTTACAATATCCAATGGAGGTGTCTATGGAAGTCTTTTGAGCACTCCAATTATAAATCCCCCTCAGGTTTGGTCCTCCTGGTTTTGTATTGGTTGGCTCTTCTGTTCAGCTCGTGCCTTGTACTTTACTGTGATTCACTTGATTTTGTAGTCTGCAATCCTTGGGATGCACTCAATAGTGAACCGTCCAATGGTTGTTGGAGGTAACATAGTTCCAAGACCGATGATGTACACTGCATTGACATATGACCATAGGTTGATTGATGGAAGAGAGGCAGTTTTCTTTTTGAGAAGAATCAAAGATGTTGTGGAAGATCCTCGCCGGCTGCTCTTGGATATATGAAGCTGCATCCACTAACGGTGCAGTTTCATATTTGCTAATATATTTTGGTTTCTCCAAGCTTCACTGGATCGGAGTAAAATGCATCATATTGAAGTTTTGTGTTTTGTCATTTTTCCTTGCAACCAAATCATTTTCAGTTTGCGGTCAGCTGTCTAGGCTTGAAATTAGATCCTCCGTCTAATGGACACATTTATCTCGTTCAACTCCTCATTTCAAGGGTTATTTTGTGTACCGTTCTTGCCCTTGTGCTTGATTTTAATTATTTGATGTTTCTGAATACGTGACACTTCAGTGTAGGACTGCACGATGGTGGAGAGTCGATCCATTATTAGTGTCTATTGCTTCAATGGCTACAATTGATAGCATGGGAAATGCTATAAATCAATAAAATGAATATGCATGTTCTGCACTGATCTATTTGGCTGTTATTTTGCAATCTTAACGAAAATATTAATAATTAGCTTTGTTTTACATATGCAACAATTGTGTTGTTTTGGCGAGTATAGACAGAGCAGAGAAATGTTTATAAACTGTCTAAATTATTAGTGACGAGTAATTGACAAAAAGCATGCAAGAGATGTTTCTAAACTATATAAATGAGTAATGAATAAATGGGTAATATACATGGGGTCCTTCAAAAATATGCGAATAAAAAGTGAGCAATCATATAATATCACATAAAAAATGTATCATGAAGAAAAGAGAGCTAGACGATAGCAAGTATAGTAAACAAGCATTGGACTGTACCCTGAAAGTCAGTATAATATTTGAATAATTTCTTCAATGTGTCCAATATTTCAAAGACGAAAAGATACCAAAACATAGCAATGTCCAACAGTATACATTAATGGCAGAAACGGTTATAGTACAATGTATAAATAGTTAAATACCACCATTGGCTTAGATTGGAGAAACAAAATTCAAAAATATGCTGAGCGACTATAACATGAGGTCGAATTCATACACAGAACAAACAAAACTGTGGTCATCCGCTGGACAAATATGGAGACTTAAGCTTTGAGAAGGGAAAATCCCATTACATTCTAACTTCTATGCCTGCCTTTAACAAGTGCTCTTTCACAGATTGAATAGGCACCTGCAATTCATGAAATGATGAACAGAGATCAAAATCAATAATGCATCACTACATGGACAAGCACATGCATCAATACATGGACAAGCACATTCAGGTTTCTTATTACTTTTACCAATTTAAATGTCTAAAGTTTATTGGTATCACAATATAGGTTAGCTCGTAGTTGAGATCAATAACGACATACCAGGTCATTGATGTAACTGATAGACGTGGCCAAATAGGTATGTTTGGCAGTGCTTAAAAAGTATGTCAAACTTATTTTTTTTGTTTTATTTTGCCAAACATGATTTTCAAAGTTATTTCTTTTTGCTAATGAAACTTACTTTTCTAGAAAGTAAATCTTAACTCACTTTGTAAAAACGTAAATTCTAAGCACATCGAATATGCTCCTAAGTTCATAGTAGATCATGCACAAGTGGTACATCCTTTATAAGGTACTCAAGCAGAAGCTTCAATGAGACTGAAAGTTTTGTTCATCTGAATACCAAAGCTAAAAATAGAAAGTTTTAACTTCTGAACAAAATACAATAGAATAAAAAGTTCTGGTCTTTTGTTCAAAATACCTCCTTCCGATGAAAAATGCCAGCAGCAAGGGCAGCAGATGCATTTGTTTCCAAGAAAACATCTGAGAAGTGTTCAACAGTTCCAGCACCACTACTTGCAATTACAGGAATGCTCACAGCGTCTGAGATCAGCTTTATTAGATCTATATCGAAGCCCTTTCCTTGACCTGAAAGGATCAAATGGACAATCAAAAGACTTATTACAGATTGCTGAGAATGCATAACCAAATGGCATGTGTCCCTTAACATAACCATACTTTGGAAAAACATCACAACACCCTGTAAAATGACTTCACACACATATAATTTTCGAAGACTAAAGAGCCCATGGTAGTTTTATGGAAGATTGCAAAAAATCACGTGTACCATCACAGTCTATGCAATTTAGGAGTATTTCTCCAGCCCCCAATTCTTCCACAGCTTTTGCAAGCTCGTATGCTCCAATTGGTCGACCTTCTCTCCCGCCATTCACCTTAAGAATGGTCAAGTTTACTGAGCAAAAAGGATCTCAATATAGCAATACACAGCATGACATAGAAATGAATACTGAAAATAGAAATCTCAATTTTTCACATATCAGATAGTTTTGAAGTTTAGAGACCAGAAACCATCACAATGTTACATATATGGGAGCTTTTAAATCCCAATTCAATTTCAACAAAAGAGTAATCTACGTGCTGTAATCATGGTAAAAAATATGTTGAATGACTACAAAGTTTGCAGAATAGAACCATTATGCAGGACCTATCAGTCACAATAATTTGCACCTGTCAATCTATGACACACTGCAGGGCTAAACTTCCAACACATAGTATTCAGATCTTAGATCAACTGGCCAAATTTCATATGTGATGATTGCCAGAACATACGATATACCAAAGTTAGTCTTAATTATTTGCAACCTTCATTCATTTTTTTTTTCCTCTCTCACTAGTTTCAAACAAAAGAGGTCATTCTTTTTCATACAGGAGGTTCAGGTAGACTGGCATGAGATACCTGAGAAAGCAATCAAAATGTAGATTTAACTTTGCTGTGCATGCAAAGACAAAAGAGAAAGGAAGGAGTACATACTGTGCATTGGTACCACGCGAATTCTTCTCCATTTGGACCTGAAAATGAGCACAAGCAAATTATGCACTTCATCTACTTTTATTTACTTCTTTATACCAGATTTCTCCATTTACAATTTTTTTTAAGTAGCTGACTGTAGCACTCGAGAGTTTCAACATGAACAGTTGTAAGTAATAACTGGAAGATTCGTGGGATGCTGGACAATGAACAATTACTGATGGCCAGCTCTAAACAAGATCCATTGCACAGCAATATATTGAATCAGCAAACCAAAGGACTCCAGAGCAAATATATATAGTTAAGACTCATCACTAGTTGCTCACCTGGATTTCTTGCTCTTATAGCCTTGAATACTACATCGTTGGGGTCCTTCAAGTACACCCTACGAGGATCAATGCTTACAACAACCGCCTGATATTAAAGCAGACAAACTCATTAAAATGCAATGCCATTTTGGAAAGAGCAATGTAGAAGCAAGTTGGTGTATGTCATTTTGGTATCAGGAACAAGGAAAGTGAAATTAGAATTGGCAATGAACTCTTACCTGATTCCCATAAACTTTGGAGATCTGCTCCAGGCTGCTCTTCCCAGTTTTTACCTAAAAAGAAAATAGAAACATTAACTTAAAATAGGAAAAAAAAGAAAAAAAAATGTGTGTATATAGATAAAAACAAAAAATGAGGATAAGTACTCCAGTTTTCAAGTATTCTTCAGCTGCATAAACTGCATCACTTCCAATGGAAACCTTATCTGCACCAGATCGGAAATATTCTGAAGCAACTTCCAAACTAGAGTAGTACCTGAGAAAAGTTAACCAGATCTACACAATAAAATTCTTTTGTTGTCGAAGTTCTGTGACCAGTTATTTAATCTGTGAATTCAAGTTTTCTACAATTGCAATGGAAAGAAAGCTAAAGAAAACAGCTATACCTGCCAGATCCATCAGTAAAATCACGAATACCTCCTCCAACAGTCAATGGTACAAAAACATTCTCAGATGTATACCTCAATACCTACAAGGGAACACAAATAGAGGCCATTGGCCCATCTTTAACATACAGAAGTTCTACTGATTGGTGCCAAGGGGGCACCAATCCATGTACATATTTAAAAATTCATGTGAAACCTACCAACAGTGAGTATTCCCAAAATTATAATAAGTTTTACATTACAATATTTTGCTACAAGTGCTAGAGCAAGAACAGACCTAAAAGAAAATGTAAACTAGAAAAACATAAGTTGCCAAAATAGATATGATTTATTTTATCATGAGATTTATGAACATATAGGGGAAGAAAATAGAGCAGTGCATCAGATTACAATCGTTGGAAAAACAAACCTGCAACATAGGCAAATCTCCAAGAGGGAAGTCGCGGAAGCCAGTAATATTCAAAAAACTAACCTGAACGCAATATGTAATCAATTTGAGTTTCTGTATTAGACTGCATTTCTGTGTGCTCTGTGAGGGATAAGTAATAAAGTCTCTATGTAACCAAACACGCTGTTAATTTTCCTAGGCTAAGGCATACCTCATCAGCCCCATCCAGGTAATATTGTCCAGCAAGATCAACTGGCTTGCCAAGGTTCCTCACCTACAAGGGAAATATAACATAGAAGTGCATGTTGCAGATCATATATCAAATTAATTTGTATTTAATTCACCAAGTAAAATGATAGTGACAAACTTTAAATGAACATTATCAAAAGCTCCAACATCCAGTGAATTCATACATCAATCAAGACTCAGAAGATTTTGTGTGTATCTCAATAAAGGAGAATCCGTGTTCATAGGCGCTAACTACAAGGAACAATTATAAGAGTTTGAAGTATAATGTAAGGTCCAAGATAGGTCACTAAGAGGATGCTGGTAGAGAAATTTTCAGTTGAGATCTTAGAATACGGGGACAATGCAAAAGCACTGGATGCAAACAAACGCAAATGTCTAAAATAATTCCAAGTTAGGAAAATGATACAAAAAAAGGTCTACAAAGTAGATTCCACATAGTCCAGCATCGAATTTGAGGAAAAGACAGGAGGGAATAGGACAGAGGGGGAGGAAGTGAGCATATCAACAATCTAGCAACTCTGGCATAGATTTATAGATCAATCTCTATCGGATATGCATAAATTCACGAACAATTATAAAATGCACCAAGTTATACCTCATTCTCTTTGGTGTGCTCTCTCACGTCGTATTGGTCTCCTTTGGTTACAACAAGGTCTCCTTTGTCGTTCGCTCTCACATCAAGACAAGCAATGACCTGAACAGTAGTTAATCAAGCAATAGTTGGTAAATGAAAGTAGTTTCTTTTCACTGGAACAGCAGATAAAATAAAGTGGAAAGAATCTTTCTTCTTGGGACTACATCATATGCTATATTAGCCAATTGACAAGAAATAGCTATGGAAAAAGTTAGAAAAGCAATATATCAATCTAACTAAGGAACTCACCCTTTTCGCAAGTTTAGAAGCCTTCCTTTGGACTGGTGGCTTCTGTCTTTACATGAGGATTCAGATTGTTAGATGCTTTAGTGACACGAGTCAAGAAACATAACAAAATTTACAGGCCTCAAGGCTACCTTTGTTATTTCACAATTTGGATACAAGAACCTTCTCAGAATAGAAAGACCAACATCTGTAGAGTCATTTCCAAAAGAAGTAAACCTCTAAGAAAATATATTTGGTCTCAATAAACAGTTAAGAACCAGTGCTACAGCAAAGGAAACATAATTTAGCAGTCCACTTTTCATTCTTGTGTTCACCGAAAAGCTAATATATGAGAAACTAAACTTCTTTCCTTCTTCGAATCTATACTCGCATGAACACTGCAGCTTACCTCCACTTTTCTCTGGGTGGAACTGAACAGCATGGACATTTCCCCTTCTAACAGAGGCTATGAAGTTCTCACCATAGTTGCAAGTAGATGATATCCATTCTCTATTGTCATCTGACTACATAGAAAAACAACAAGGAAATGGTGGCTTTAAATACAATGTAAACAAGACGAAAAATTGAATTCATAAACAGGGGAGGCCCAAAGTGATATAGAAACAAGAAAGAAAGTTTACTGGCATTGCGCGGTAAGAATGAACAAAATAGACATGACGACTTCCAATATCATCCAAAATCTGAGAATCCTTTGTTATTTGGAGAGCATTCCAGCCGATATGAGGTACTCGGAAACCATTTGATGAGTCAAAACGTCCAACTACGCCAGGTATTAAACCAAGTCCCTTCACTGAGGAACACACAAACAGTGAAATTCAGCTTCAAAGAGAAGATATGGGAATTACTAAGAAAAAATAGTCTCTCTAATGTACCAATACAAAAAGTAATTATCATGGCATGAATTAAATTTGAAAAGGTCGATATGCCACTAAAATCAGTAATGCATGTATTATATTAGTACAAAAGAATATCAATACTAGTGATTCTTGTAAAAACTACAGTCACATCTAAAAGTAAACTCGTGTCATTCATAAATCTTCACAAATAGATGATCATTGTCCAGAAAAAAATGAACTTCTGTAGAAGTATGTGTGAGTATGTGGAAAACCTAATGGCAAGAATGCAAGCACCTATTTTGGGAGTATATATGAAAACATGTTCTTTTCCATTTCTGTCATACTATAGAGGATCCCTGTGTACGCATCGATGCATTTTCTTGAAATCTTCATTTTTGTTATACCATCACCAAGGCACAACTTTGTCCACCACTGGTGCACTTCATTGCGCTCGTGTGATCCTTTGCTTTTGTTGCCACCAAGTCCCCTACAGCATCAACGACTCTTCTCTCCCACCCCCACCCTCAACCTCTTCCCTATTGGAAGAAAATATATATAGTGGGAACTTAAGTTTCCTTCTCTTTTTGTCAACATTGAACTCAAAGTTGGTAATTTTGGGTTTTGAAATTTCACCTGCAATCAGGGATATGTTCCACAACACTACTAAAGTGAAGCGCACAATATTTTCAATTCCACCTACTGCGATGTTGGCTAATTAGAATATACAATAAAATATATTTGAAGTGAGAATATATTCTAAATACCAAATCCTATTGTCAAACCATTCCTCATAAGAATCTAGAAAACAGAAAATGAGAACAAAATTTAGGAAATTCTACATAGGCGCTAAACTTCGAAGCTGTAGTATATGTATTCGGATAAAGAATCCTGGAGTCAAATGAATTCAAGACA
This sequence comes from Fraxinus baroniana, assembly GCA_903798355.1. Taxonomy (NCBI): domain Eukaryota; kingdom Viridiplantae; phylum Streptophyta; class Magnoliopsida; order Lamiales; family Oleaceae; genus Fraxinus; species Fraxinus baroniana. The sequence continues at coordinate 10,057 of CAIGRO010234567.1, read as the reverse complement.
TAGTCGAAGAAATTTTGACCCACAATCGGAATGGCATCTTGGTTCCGAACAGCTGAGACTTATGGGGGGCCTCTCCAACGCTATCTAGCAACGGTTTGACATACAGTCTTTACAGGTACCTGCACACAATCTTTATATGTACTTGCACCTCTCTTAAAGGGACTACAACCAACTTAAGGGTAATGAAATCCTAACGACATTAGGCTTAGGACAATTAATAAAAAGTACTGCTCATGCTTGATTTGTTACCACCAATACAACACATATCCCATGTCCCAAATTGAGTTAAAAAGATAAGTAAAGAAGGCATGGTTCGACTCAATTACAATTTTTATAAAACTATAGTTTTAACATTAAAATACTCGGATTAGCATAAAGGCTCTCGTCTCCGCTTGAATTTTATAAACCAAAAGTCCAGTAGAGGCTGAACAATCTGTTAAATAGGCCCTAATCTCAAAGAAAGTTTAAAATGCAATGAAATCTAGCTAAACAAAATAAAAAAAGCAAAGTGATTACCTGGTCCATTTTCCTCACTTGATTCAAATAATAATTGCAGACCAAGACAAATTCCTAAAAATGGACGATCTTTCTCGATGTACGCACAAAGCACTTCAGCCATCCTACAGAATATTTAAAGTAAACTTTTCGGAGATCTTAACTTATTTGCAGAAAGGAATGTGTCATGGTGATTTGAGAAAATTAATCCATATGCTTGCCAGAGTATATGATAAAATGGATTTTTGGCAGATAGGACTGATTCAGTAACATGTGCTATTCATGATTGATGATTCCATCAAAAACTTGCAACAAACACGTGTTTTAAAATTTAATGTATAAAAAAATGATTGAATATCTTTAAAGACGCGCCCAAATTATCTTCTTGAAATGCATATCATGGAAGTTAGATGATAACATATCGAAAGCTTACTCCTTCTTGTTTAGCACATCCATGGCAGCAGCAAATGCACCTACCCCTGGAAATATGAGGCGTTTAGCATTCATTATGTCCTCGGGTGTTTGTACCTTTAACAAAATACAGATTTGCGTTAATTTCTCATTATAACAAATTCTACTGTCTTCTACAGAGTTACTTTTCATTTAATTCTAATACCTTTTAACTGTTTTTCCCCTTCAAATAGCAATTTATATGGAATTATGGATAATAAACTAGTCATAACGAGAATTATCCAAAAAGAAAGTACACAGAGGTAAAATAAATTATAAATTACATCTTTGATGTCAAAGCCAAGAGACCGAATTGCGTTTCTGACACTCCGGACATTCCCAGCTCCGTAATCAAGCAGCGTTACCACTGTCAACATTTTAACCAGAAAGTTCAAAACAAACAAAGACAGTTGAAAATTACCACCAAAAGCATGAAGTCCCACATCTTAACACATAAATAAGCCATTTCTTCCATGCATTTAGACATATCAATTGTACATAGCATAGTTAACATATTTCTACATTTATACCAGAGTCATCGTCAACAGAAGAAGAGGCGCGAATTGAGAACCCTTTCGAAGGTTTCAACTTGTGAGAACTACGCCATAAGAACTGGAGGGAGTGAGAACCGGAGGCGTTGAGTGAGGACAGTGAAGAATAAGAGGATCCTGCAGTTGGAATCTGTGTAGCTGAAGTGAATGTCGCCGCCTCCATTTTCGTTGGTGCAATTTTCTGACTGAAGCTCTGAGTTTGTACGGCGGCGTTTTGAGTCTGATTGAAAGTAATGGACGGATTTGTTAGTTTCTTTTTACCGGCCCATACTAAAAAAGGGCTAAATAGAACTATAATAGCCCAAAATCTTCTTTTGAAGACCCAAAACGGAATTAAAATTGGAAAATTGACAAATTTAACACTGACACGAGCCCATTAAAAACTCTAGGAACTTCTTTGTGTTTTTTCACTTCACGAGTCCACCAGTTATAAACGAATATTATATTTAACACAGGATAAGTCGATTTTAATTTTTTTTATAATTAATATTCAACATTTAAAATGATATTTGTTAATTAAAAAATTGATTTTAATCTAAATCAAAGTCAATAATTATTTTTAACCACGCATTTCATGATATCAACAACTTTTCAACAACACCGTCCATCAATTTTTATTAAAATCTAGTATTAATATACCAAACAGGGCTTAATTCTGTAAGAGTACAATTTTAGATTGAAAATAGAAGTCAACGATGAGAGACTTCATCATCCACAGCAGTAGGGGATGAGAGCCAAACCAGGAGACAGAGTGAGCTGAACAGGTTGCGGAGTGGGGCGGGGGTGCGAATGAGAGTAGAAAAGAAGATATAGGAGTGGGGCGGGGGTGCAAATCAAAGTGTTCATTGCTTTCCAGGAGAAATTAATAATTGGGCTTAAGTTTCAAGGCCAGGAGGGCATTCGATGCGTGATTTCAAGCAACATCCTTATTATTTTCAAAATATATTTTTCTCTCTTATTTTCATATTTTTCAATAAAATAATATTACTAAGCCTAAAACTTTTCGTTATTTTTTAATAAAACATTTTCCATCAAAATACTATTTCAAAACACATTTTCATTAAAAAGTGGGGCTCAAACATATCTATAATCTCAAGTTTGCTCAAGTCTCTGAAATCAAACCGCCGAATTTAGTGTTGGTATCTCGTATCAAAGCGGAATTTCTATTCAATGGAAAATAGAAGTATGATAATTTTCTGAAAATTCCCTTATATATACTCATTTATTTTGTTATAATAGAAATTGGGAAGGATTTTTTTATTGAAAAAAATCAATACTGATTAGTTCTTTCTCGATTTGTATTTATAATGTCATTAGGAAAACACAAATCAAACTTAAGGAAATTAAGTAAACTCGTGCAGAGTCCTCGTAGGGGATCATGGAGCCGGCCTTACAAACGAGTGGTTCTTGCCCTCTGGTGCAGTTACGGTGCAAGTAGAACTAATTGGCTTGGAATGGCCTGCAACGACTTATTATGGGGATTCAACCCATGCAACGGATGTGCATTATCTGCCATACAGGATCGAACCGGAGGAGATCTCACTTTTGGAAGTTTTCGAACGAAATCATACAGTGTTTAAGGACTCCATATCCTTAAGCTTTGAAGTAGCCTCAGGGAGATATATCTTTAACAATCAGCATTTAAGGATTAATCTTGCAATGTTTAGGTATCATTTTAACCATACATTAAAGGAAATCCACAATTTTTACCTAAATTTGTTAAAAAAATTTAAATTTTGTTGAAAATCCCTAAATGTGATCATTGTTTTTAGTTAATTAAAAGAAATGTAAAATTTGTATAATATTTCCAAAAAAAAAAATTTATGAAATACAATTAATATCTTAAAAAACATTATTAAGGATTTGTTTGACCACCATTTTTTGTAATGGTAAATTTTTGGAGAATATGTGATTTTTTTTTTAAAAAAAAAAAATGGGTTTACGTATAAGAGCATTTGATTGAGAGAATGTGTGATCTAAAATAATTTTAAAGAAAAACGAATTCTGAAGGAACGACGATCAAATAAGGGCTAAGTTTTTCAAATATGATTGACAACTTCTTGTTTCTTACAAATAATTGATAAATGAATTTTGACATTTGAATGAAGTTCAAAGTGCAAATATATTTTCTTCTATCTAGTCAAAATATTAAATCAATCTAGTTTATTTCTTTATAAAAAAAATACAAAAGTTAATCTTGATAAAAATTATAAATTTAAAATAAGAAAAAGGAACATGAGAAAATAAAACAAAAAGTCGTTCCAATTCTATTGTTCTTTGAGTAATGTTATTCATCCCCAGTGGGGATAGAAACACAGTTTATGTGGCGTTAAATGATAGGTGAAATTAAATAAGTCATTTAATTTCACATTTCATTTAACCTATCATTTAGAGCCACCGAGACTGTGTTTCCGTCCCCACTAGGGATGAATAACATTACTCTTGTTCTTTAGAAAACACACTCGGTGCAAATTTGAAGTAATTAATCATTCACATTAATTTCATAAAGCAAAAATTTGTACAGGATGCAGACAAATTAATTATTTTACGTTACCACAATGAAGAGCAAATACGTAATATTCTAAGCAAAAAAAAAAGGTGCATGCTCGCAGCTCATATGTAATAACTCACTTCCCTGCAAAACTTACATTTCCCATGTTGCTGTCACTGCTATTTTTCGGATATTTTTTACTGTCAATACCAATATTTGGGTTTAGATTGCCAATGATGGAGCTTAAGGCTTCTGCTATGGCCGCAGTAAAATTTGGGTCTGAGGCAATGGCAGCAGTAGCTGCATTCGTCATATCGTGAGAGCTTTCACTACTAAAAAATGCAGCATCAGAGACTCGGGGGAGAAATCTTGAATGGTTGTAAAGAGCATGGGCAATGGCCTGTGGCGCGTGCCCGAAGTTTCGAGTGAATTGGCCTGGTAGCATTTGCAAGTGTGAATGGGTCGTGGGAATGGTTGTGAGATCTAATGTAACAGTAGGGAATGGTGCTGAAGCTGAAATTGATGCAAAATTTGATGAATAAGGAAGAACAGTTCTAGTGAGCATGTTAGGGTTCATGAATCCATCGGCACTTTGCATTGGCCCTGATAGCAACATTGATGCGGCTGCAGAGGTGGTGGAGGCCATTGACATGGCGGCTGGCGGTAGCGGATGGTTGTGGTTGCCCTCATAAGTGGTTATAAGTACCGAACGATCTTCTACGCACCTTTGCACCTGTCACATAAATATAGCCTCATATAATTTACACTTAAAACAAATAATAATGTTCTCTGTTACACCACTTAAACTTTTTCTTTTCCAAATACGACATTACATGCGCCAAACTTAGTACTTGTTTGGCCATATTTTTTAATTTTTTTTTTTCAACTTCATTTTTAACATACATTTTATGGAACCCACAATTTTTATCAAATTTTCAACTACATACTTCACTAACTTTTTTACTAAAACTTATATTTTTCCCAAACCAAATAGTGACTTATCAAATTCTCTTATTTGCATGAAGGAAAATAGGGCTAAAACCATCGGAGTCAATATAATTTGAACGTTCTGAATTTTATTCTATTCTAAATTAGTCAATTAACTCATTAATTGTTTGTTATAATTTGGTCCTTTCATTTTCAATTCTACCTATGTCCCTCTATCTTTGTTAGTGCCATCTAACTATAACGATCGACAATTCAAAAACTGTCATGTGGTATTTTTTTCTTATTTTGCAAAAATGGAATTCTATGTTCTATAGTTTAACTAATGAACTGATATCTTAGTTGGCATAAACCTAGAATGTCATTTCACGTTTTTAGTCGGTCAAACAAATGGAAGCTGACATATATTAGTAACCCACTTGAAACAAATTGAAACAAGGTTTACAAGTACTGTGACCATCCTATATCATAGTGAAAAATCTAGTAGCCAACACGAACTAAAAGTTTGATGTCGACCGTGTATAAAACCCTAGAAAAATAATTAGTTGGTCGCACTACGACATTCTAAGCTTTTTAGACGAGTAAAATGCATATTAATATGATTCAAAAGATGTCAATAAAGTAAAATAATAATTAGAAGAAGGCATTAAATATTAATAATAGAGTGATTAACCCTACTTGTTTGCGTACTGGACAACCAACTGCCATGGTACAACGATAATAAGCTCTAGGGAAGGGGTTCCCTTTTGCCATTTTTTGCCCATACTTTCTCCATTGGCATCCATCAGAGATCTGTACATAGGTCAATATAAATATTTGGTTCATATTAGTATGCATCATGGAATAAAATTGAACATATAATAGACAAAAAAATTTAATTTTTCTTAATTGTATTTTTTATTTGACTTACTGTAGGTGCCTCTGATCGTGCTCGAACCGAGACACGAGCCTTTTTCATTGTGGCTTCTGCAGTTTGATCCGTATCCTTCGAAGAAGAATGAAATTTGGGTACTTTATTTGGAATCCATTCTTGAAAATTCTTTTCTAGGCTATTTTCTCTGTTTGAATTCTTCTGCAATTCATTAGCCATTGACTTCTCCTCCATAAACTTGGGGACCAAAAATCGTTGATTTCCTTCTTCTGCCATCGCATCATTAATCTAACAAAATATAGCAAAAAAAGAAGATCAAAAATTGATGGCCCAAAGTTTTCTCTTATAGTTTGATATTGAATAAGACTAAACAGTATAATCGTAGTAATATATATGTACCAACCTTTCCATCTCCTGTGTTAATTGCACTTTTTAGATTTTGTTGATGCTGTAAGAGTGTTCCAATTTGAATTTGTAAAGAATAATATTTACTGTTTATTTCATTCAATATAGCTCTTAATCGTTCATTTTCCATGTTCACACGATCAAACTCAGACTTGAGAACTAAAAACTGCACAAGAATCAATCTTCAAGTCAAAGAACAACACGAATAATAATAAACTCTTCACACAATAGGATCATTCGATCTTACATCTTTGGAAATTACCCGCGACGCGTTATTAACTGCAGTAGATTTGTCACCGGCCGTTACGTTTGTCGTCAGAAGATTCAAACCAGTCTATAATCATGAAAACAACGAAAAATAAAACATTGCTTTCCCAGAAGGGAAAAAAAAAAAAAGGTTTTCATAAGAATAATTAGCATACGCTTATGTTAAGATGGAGTTCTTGATCAACACCGTCAAATTTGGTCTCTTTCTTGAATTGAAACGTCGTTGATGCATCCTTAGAACAAATCTTATCAGCAAAGAAATCCATTTCACTGACTACCCTTTTCTCTCCATGATCATCAGGAGAGTTGATAAACACCGTTTGATCATGATCACATGGGCCGTCCATATTTACATGCAGAACAAATTGATCTTATCTTCAATGGAGAGTCTCCCTCTTTTTCTCTGTCCAAAAAAGATGAGTTCTTGAGAGTTTTGAGTGTGTGTTGTGCGTGTATATTTTAGGTCTTAGAAGTCTTATTAGAAGTTTCTGCAATTGACTAGGCTTTAATATGGGGTAATACTAACCATAAGACTAATGACCAAATGGAATGATCGATCCATAGGAAATGGAAGAAAAAATGTAAGGTAAGATGGTACGTCAAGTAGCATCCAGATGGTGGAGAAAGAGCCTACTCAGTGTCAGAAACGAGTTTGACTCGTTCTTACAAATTCACCTCCCCGATTCCCCCGGCGCATTCCACTACCGGGGGCGGGGAAGATAAATTTTGACCTTGTTTTAGGGCATGTTTGGTATCGATTAAAATCCAATTAAAATTGAAAATATAGCCGTTATTGAGTCTTACTCGTCCAATAAAAGTCAACAATAACGACCAGTTTTTCAATTTTAATCTCTACCAAACGAGCTCAAAGTTTAAAANATCAATTACATACTTAGAGCCTGTTTGGTATCGATTAAAATCCGATTAAAATTGAAAATATGGTCGTTATTGGGTCTCATTCGTCTAATAAAAGTCAACGATAACGACTAATTTTTCAATTTTAATCCGATTTTAATCTCTACCAAACGAGCTCTTATTATCATAATTAAGCTGCCATGATTCGCATAAATAGAAGAAATATCTGTTATTTATTTTCCTTTTTCGTCTACCTCAACTTATAGTAATGTTTCTTATTTGAGAGTGTAATTAATATAATAGTTTCCTAATATGCCCCTATTTTATGTGTTTTGTTATTACAATTATAAATCAATCCATTATTCCGTTGCAGTTAGAACAATAAATTAAAAACTAAAAAAATATTTTTCATCTTCCACGACATTTATTCATTTATATTTGTATTGGATGGTTTTGGAATGTTATTACATTATTCTTGCATTAAACAATGACTAATATCAAAATGGGTTTAATATTACATGCATAATTTAATTACCTTGAATATTGTTTGCATTAATGTAGGGACATTTTAGCTTTTTGCTATTATTTTAAATAATATTTAACTATATTAACTAAGTTTTCTTAATATGTGTGAAAAAAGAAATATGACTATTTTTATGGAATCGAGAGAGTATTTCTTTTTTAAAAGATACGGCATTTTATTAATTGAAGATTTTCGCCTAAAATTTTTGCTCTTCTTGATATTTCTTCTGTAGAAAAGTCTCAAAAATAAATATGAAAATAGACCTAATAAAAATCAACTGACAGTTTAGTACGGCAATGACAGGAGAAATATAATTATTATTTATTCTTCGTCATTTATTTGACGAATGCAGGCCTGCCCCCAGCCCCCACCAATAGGAGGCCACCATGTGGCTATATGTAAAAAAATTGTCAAAAAATTCGGTACAAGTAGTATGGTTATTCATTGACTATAAGGAACGTGAGTCTTGGCAATCAACTTCATTACATTAATTTAATACTTTCGAAGACGTGCAGCTATTGTTTAATGATTTTCATTATAAAATGGAAAATCACATCTTCAGAAATGTAGCGTAGTTTCTTGAATACGGCCACTTGTTAATTAACTGTGTTTCATTTTTAATTTTAAAGTCACAAATCACAATATGATTAAAGTCTAAAGATTATAGAATTCTCTCGCTTTTCAAATTAATATCCGATAAAATATTATAACTTCTCTTGCACGAAAACTTTGTCAAACTTTGTTCTCGTGTTATGTGATCATTTCAGAAATAATTTAAACGTTTAGCTCTACTTAAAAGTTACTTCATTAAAAAGTAATTTAAAAGCTTACTATTTTAAGTAATAATTGAAAAGGTATAATTTTTAAAGCCCCATAAAAATAAATAAGTAATTTTTCAAAAAAAAAGAAAAAAAAAATCATTGTGCTTTTACAGTGCATGTACAAGTATAGAAATTAAACAAATCAATAATAATAATAATAATAATAATAATAATAATAATAATTGACTTCAAAAAGTAATTATTGGCTCGCTGGAGACAACGTGATAATAGCAATATATTTGTAATATTATTCATGCATATATTACATTAAAAAAAAAAAAACTTATTTTACAAGTGTTTATAAACATTTAAAATTATAAATACTACACATATTTTTTACTCTTTCATCATCCATTTCTGTTTATTTATAAATACTACTATTTATGAACACTTCTCAAACATATTATACTCATATTTGCTTTTACTAAAAAAAATCATTTTATAAAAGTTGATAAAACGTGTGATTGAAAAGTTGATAAAATTTGTGGGTCCCATAAAATACGTGATTGAAAATGAGTTTTAAAGAAAAATGAATAAAAAAAAAAAAGGAGTTTTGATGATGGTAACATGAAAAGAAGCAAGTTCATTTGTAGGTTTTTAATTTATTGTATATCGTGGAAAAAAAATATCATTTATCGCAAAATATGGTTATAGTTTGTACACATGGACCTAAATGTGAAATCATATCGCATATTTTATGAAAATAATGAATTCAATAGGCATTTAAATTAAATAAATGTATTCTCAATATATTAAATTTTTAGATAATTAGTTTAACAAATATAGTAAAACTTCTATAAAATAACAGCGAGATCAAGAAAATGTTATTAGTTTATCGTTGAATGAAATTATATACCAAATATAGATTAACTAATTAATTTATTGATAGTTGAATAATTTATTAATTTATCATAGATTACGTGAAGCTATTTCTAGTCAATGCTTTAAAAATGTGATTGATATTGAACACCTCTTTGATTATCTAGTGAAAATGAAATGACGATGAAAACTTACTTACAAAGAAATTATTCGAAGATTGATGAATACTCTACCGATGATGATCATGATTGAGATTGTATGCATATTTTATCAATTGTTTTTTCAAAGTAATTACTCTTTCGTTCACTTTACTTTTAAATTGTTTTTTCTACAAATGAAAATATATACCAAATATAGAATACGCATTGCAAAAAAAATAAATTAAGGATCAGTTGAGTTTTGTTTAAATACAAATAAAAATACAGCAACTATAAATACATATTTTCAGAAAAACATAGAAATTTATTACTATAAAATCTTACTTATTTAGGGCGTGTTTGGTTAGAGATTATAATCGGATTAAAATTGAAAAACTAGCCGATACCAGTGTTCTAAAATTCTTCA
>CAIGRO010234517.1:0-11031 GCA_903798355.1 Fraxinus baroniana | reverse complement strand
GGTTCTAGCATCATCCATAGTTTTCGGGTGGATTGAAACGAGGGAATTGAGGAATGGAGAGATTTCCTTACCCAGGCTGTTGTATGAATAGTGAAGGAAGAGGGAAGCCGAGTGAGCTATAAGAATAGTGGAAATTAGGGCACAAATCCCTAGGGAAAATTAATTGGGTTGAAAAGTTGGGCTGAGAATTAAAATTCTAATTTGAACTTAAATGGAATTGGATAAAGAAAAAGAATATAATTTCGATTGGGCTTATCTAATGGGCCTATGAAATTGCATTGGGAAATAATTGGACTAAAAAAAATAATTTGACATTTAAAATAATTGGACCTTAAAATAATTTGGCAATTAAAATAATTGGGCTTTAAAACGAAATAATAAGAAATCATTAATTTAAATTATTCGAAAAATGATTTGATTCGAAATAATTCAAATTCAATAGTAATGGCTAGACGAAGGCGTTTTACTCTTACGTTAGGGTTTAAGGTTTAGCGACACGTTTTTCAAGAAAATAATTTTATATTATTTAAAAGTTCTCGTTCGCTACAAGGTAGAGGTTGCATCAATAATATTTGTTCACAAATAGCAACATAACTATCATTCAATCCCATGAGAAAATTGCATAACTCTCTCCATTTCATCCCTTTTGTTGAGTTTCTCCAACCTACCACACAAACAAGATAATATTTGTATCAATAATATTTTTCACGGTTAGCAGCATAACTATCATTCAATCGCATAATAAATTGTATAACTCTTTCCTTTTCAACCTGTTCGTCTAGTTTATCCAACCCGCCACATGACATGAGCAAGATAGAGCCTTATGATATGATGAGAGTTCATCCCAAAAGGGTTTAATCTTCGTCCCTACCAATGTTCCACAATGTCACTTTTGATATAAATTCTTGAATCGTTTCCTTGAGAGAAACCTTCTTGTAAATCTGTCCAGAATTCTGTTGCAGTTTCCACATAGATAACGCCGCTCGCTATGTCTGGATAGATGGAACTCAATAGCCAAGACATCAGCATGTCGTGTCATCGTTGCCACGCAGGAAAACTTTCGTCTGTTAAAGGTGACTTGACTGAACCAGTGACAAATCCAATCTTGTTCTTAGCAATGCCAAGGTGGTCGGAGTTGTGTAAAGAGTAGGGGTCTAAGACTACCATAGAAGCCTTAGACCTAGTCTTAGACGATGTCAGTTTCACCATTGCCTTTGTCTTCTATGCCGTCGGCCGTAACAAAAAATTAGGTTGCGGAAGCATTTGAACAATTTTAGAGTCACTAGATTTGGTGCTCTGATACCATGTAAAAGGAGGAAGAATTGAAATATTCTATATATTGAAAGTCATATATCTTACAAAGGAGAGAGAGAATATTTATATACCATATGAGCAAACTTATTCTAGGTAACTATAAGTGGAAATCAATTACAACCAATCAAAAGTTAATCCTTATATACAATCCCATAATTAGATCGCCTCATTCCCATAATTATGAGAATCTGTAATATTTTCCTATAATAATAGAAGTGTGGTGTCGACTGCATGTGGTGGATTGTGGGGATGATAAGAATCTGTATGGTGCTAAAGTTATGCTAAGCATCATCTTCTTCTCCAAGCAGTCGCCGGAGATATCAACTCTTTTGAAAGAATTTCATGTTCCGCCATATGATTCCATCAAGGCCCGGTGGATTCATGTGTACAGATTCAACCGCTTTACGTGTTTCCAGTTCGTTTGGCTTATTATTTTTCAATTCAAAGAGGCGTTATTTTCCTCTTCTGATCTTTATCTATTGCTTTTGAATAGAAAATTATTATTCAGAGATGCGCTTGTATTGAATTCTGTCATTGATTCATGAATAATAAAATCCAGTTGCTTCGGTTTTCATCTGCTGGGATCCAAGATTAAGCTTTTTTCGTTAATTCTTCGGAACTAATTGATGATTTTGGGTTTTCATAGTTCAATCTATACACATGAATCCATCGGCGCAAAGAATGCAGAGAGTACCATATTCTATAGAACATACACTTTATGTTATAGACGATGTCATTTGACTTCTTTATAAGGTCAACAAATATTAGAGATTAAAACAATATTGCATGGAAATGTTGCATTTAGACCAATAAATAAATGAAGTGTAATAATGAAACACATTGTACCATGTCATACTTCATATTCTGTAATCTGATCAACTTGAAAATTGTTGGTGTATTAATCACCGAATTAAACTACTTGTGCATCACTTTTGTACATTATAGATGATGTTGACCTTAAAAAACACAACGCCAACGACAACAAATGTCCAACACACTCAAGCCAACTCAAGCAAATTCAGGCATATTCAGACCGAAGGTCCGGTAGGAATAAAAGAGCACGTGGACGCAAAACACTTTACAGCGCGAGATAAAAGTGTTCAAGTACCGGCAGTAGTGACCAAGATGATTGCACTAACAAAAAATCCCCTACAATGTGTAAATAATTTAAGATCAAACTGATAAATATAGAATAAGCAAGAGGATTTCTTGAGTGTCTTCTTGTATATTAGAATTAATATTCCAAAGATCATTAAAAATCCTCTTTACCATTTACAAAGACAACCTATTTATAGTGTTCTGGCCGACGTGGTAATCGTTGAACTAGAACCACGTGTCCTCATCTCCTTAACTGAAGCCTCATATTACTAAGTCGATCGTACATTAAATATATTGACAATGAGTCAACCGCTCTATACCTTAGGTTGACACATTTGACATCCTTTATGACAAACGTTATATCAATCATTCTTAAATACTGCTACAAATCTCATAAGAGATAAAATCAACTTCAAGGACTTCAGATGAAACGAGCACTTCAACCAAAGGGAACCTCGTATCGGCAGTCTTCTTTGTGAAGAGCTCTGGCTTCTTCTTTGATTTCTAATGCAGTGCTTCAGCTTACAACTTCGGCCATTCAGGCAATGCTTCAGCATATGAACTTTAGCCTTGTTTGACTTCTTTGCATTTGACCAATTGGGTCTTTGTTAACTTTCCTGTCCACGTGGACTACGACGTGGTACTTTGACTGGACCCTCGGTGGCGAGGCGTAACAAATGACATTTCATGATGTGTAAAACTCGAGGCCATTAATTATTTTAAGTGTTTTTAAAATCAATGATAAAATTGTGCGCCATGTCATGAAGTGTAAAAAACACTGTCAACCATGATAAAAGTGTAACAAAACTGATTAATCATCTTCTCGATAGTATTCTTCAAGCTAAAAACAAATACTCTAATGGGCAACATCTGCGAACCTAAATACCATGCATGACAAATGAACTAAGTTATTCAAATAGTAAGGGACGTGGCAATGATTTTGGGATTGCTTTCATTTGTAATACACGTGAGTTACAACAATATAAGACCTGTAATTACTCTATTTATTGTATATCATATAGGAAATACAGCTCACGTGATGTAGCGGAAACAAAGGTTAACACACTTGATCTATGATCTCTTTGATTCCGCACCCGTCCGAAAAAGGAATGAATGGAGTTTGGATATTCCAAAGTTTTTAAGATTTTTTTTTTTAAATGCCAAAACCGAAGTCTTCCAACTATATACTGTGGCTTTAAATAAGAATAATAAAACCCTAACAAAATTAAGATTAGTAAAATATCAAATTGTCCATTACTATAATAAACAAGCCATAGAATGTTTCAACCAAGGAAGATGCACGCGAATAAGTACAAAGAATGACTTGAAGGCCAGTGAATGAAAGACATGTAAGCTAATGAATAAAACTTGATACTGTAGAATGAGTTATAAGTTAGTCAATAAGAGGTTGCCATGTTTCATTCTTTATGAATCACCAAATTACACCAAAGCCTTGGAGAAGAATCTATAAATAGACATGTATGGGATTAAGAAAGACGTGCACAATTCAAATATTTCCATCCAAAATAGCCATTTCTCTTCTTGCTTCGATTTGAGATTCAAAACCACTGATTTTAGAATGCAAAAATCCTCGTTAAGTGAGAATTTTTTTGATACGATTTTTATCATCAACAAATTGTCGCCTCTGCGGAAAGCTGAACAAAGAAAAACCATGAATCAATCCATCAAAATTGAAAATTTCTCAAGATATGCAAAAATAATCTAAGAAAAGGAAAATCAGACAATAGCAGAAGCCCTAGAGGATCATAATCGAAAGATCATCGGGTCCAACCGATGCAAAGATAAACTCAAAGCACCAACAAGAGACGATCCCATGGAAACTATGTGAAAATCAATCCTCAACTCAACTCCATCGCCTGCAAAAGAAGAAGTTAGCAGCGGAGGCCGTTTAAGAGATGGCTAAGGACCTCAAGGTATTGACGACGGAACATGTTGCACTGTGTGCAGAAATGCAATACCTGGAGGGTAAATATAGTGGACGAGGTAGAACTTCAAAATACATCGAGAAAATTAGTAATACGTAGTCCCTAACTTCTTTGATCAAATCTATAGAACCTCAAAAATGGAAAATGAGGACTCGAAGATAAAGTTACAGTGATCCAAATAGTAATAGTAGAGACCGTTTTCATCGTATGCTCCTAGATAATGAAAGCACATAAAATGCAATGTAGGATGAAACATTTAACTGAATGCAAAAATAAAACCCTTGAAGCTTTTTTACTTGAAGTCTCTCCAAAGGGGGGCCCGGTCCTTCACGGACAGGACACTTTGCTAATGAAGATAGGAGATGAGCCCTAGGCATATCAAGGGCATATGAATTTCAACATTGTCAAGGATAAATTTGCATATGATGAAAACCATTGATGGCCTGCTCATATGATATGGGAAAAGCAATCAGTTGGTCGAGTTTTGGAGTCCAAATTGAAGAAGTTGACAAGTCAAGGTTCAAGTTTCGTGAAGGGCTCAGGAGCCGAAACGAGTTAGATTCAAGGTTTAGAAGATATTTGGAAATAAAACGAGCAGTGTGGATGAAAACGGACATAACTTTCAGCCCGGTTGTTGGATTTTCACCAATGAGCACATTCCGAAAATGGCATGAAATTCTGCACAAGGTCACGTGTGTGCGTGGTACTTTTGGACTTACGATCGCATAGAAACATGCCGAGAATAATTTGGCGAGAATTTTAATTTTTCGCGAATTTCCATGTTTTGTTAGAATTCTAGTTTAGGTAAGATTCTTGTAATCTTTTAGTGATATTTTCGTTTTTCCATATTTTCCTAGGTTTAGTATAAACAGGGAACTTTATTTCATTGTAACATTTACATTTTTGACATTATGAATTAAATGAGATTTCTCTAATTTTTTTTCTTAATTGAACATGTACCGAACTTATCAAATAATGTTATATTTAAGACGTTCAACTCTTAGAAATTAGCAAAGGATTAGGCATCCTTTGTGTTCGTAAATCGAGGTTCATTGGTTTTTGTAATCAAAAGGTCATTTAAACTTCGTTTTTATTTGATTGTTTGGTTCAATAATTTGTGGGTTGAGATTCTACCGTCTACAACCTGAATTTGGGCTTTCTGAGCATGTTTCTATGCGATCACAAGCTCAAAAGTACCATGCACCCATGTAATCTTGTGTAGAATTTTGTGCCAATTCCGGAATGTACTTATTGGAGAAAATTCGACAACCGATCTGAAAGTTATATCCGTTTACATTCATGCTGCTCGTTTTCTTTTCAAATATCTTTCAAATCTTGAATCCAACTCGTTTTACCTCTTGAGTCCTTCACGAAACATAAACCTTGGCTTGTCAACTTCTTCAATTTGAACTCCAAAACTCGACCAAGTGATTGCCTATCTCGGATCATATCACCTGCCATGAAGCAGACAAATATAATCATTTTCCTCCATCAGTCATATGCGAAGTATTCCACGAATAAAGGTGAAGAGTCCTTAAAGTATTATCAAGGAATTCTATCTAAGAATCATGAAAGTAACAAAAATGGAGTCAAGATAGCTCCAAAGAATATCATTGACATAATTGTAACAAGTAATGCCGATGATAAACTGATAATTGATGACTCAATTGACCCCTACATAACTGATTGCATATAAAAGATAGTTGTGGTTGAAAAGCTAGAAAGTTTTTCCATTAGCTCAGAAGATGTGAGCAAAGATCTAAAAATTTGTAAAGAGTTGGGCAAACATATGAAAGGCTTGCTGAAAAACTTCCTAGTTGCGAACCTAGATGTATTTGCCTAGAAACATACTGACATTGTTGGAATAGATTTCAAAGTTGATTTTCGTGCCCTAAAAATTGATTCAAAGATTAAGTCTAAGATGCAAAGGCATCGACTAATGTGCACTGAAAAGTATGAGGCATTAAAAAGCGAAGTGGATAAACTGTTAACAAATGGCTTTATCCGTGAGGCTCGACACCCAGCTTGGGTATGTAATTTAGTCCTAGTACTAAAGAGTAATGTAAAATGGCGAATAAATCAACATTCTATGGGCTTGAATAAAGCTTGTGATGAAGACAGATTCCCGTTTCCAAGAATTAATCAACTAATGGATACAACTGCAAGATACGAGTTGTTAAGTTTTATGGATGCATATTGGGGATATAATTAGATCCCCATTTTATGGACCAGATGATGAACATACTACATTCATAACAGATTGGGGACTATATTGTTACAAAGTAATATCGTTTGGGCTGAAAAATGTTGGGACAACATACATTGCTTGTAAACAAAATGTCCACGGATCAATTATGAAAAATGATGGAAGTATACAATGATGATATGCTTGTGAAGAGCATTCGAGTTAAGGGCCACTTAAAATATTTGGAAGAAGCTTTCATTGTGTTGTGAAAATACAGAATGAAAGACAATCCGGTAAAATGCACATTTGGCGTTAAATTCGAAAAATTTCTAGATACATGGTCAATTAGTGAGGTATCAAAGCGAACCATGACAAAATTTAGGCCTCATAAAAATAAGATCCCCATCTAAACCATAACAGGTACAAAGCCAAATGGGAAGGGTCGTTGTCCTAAGTAGGTTTGTATCGCAAGCAACACAAATGCATTTATCTCCTTTCTCCCAAGTGTTGAAGGAAGAAAGGAAGTTTGAATGGAGCAACGAATGCAAGTAACCATTCTAGGCTCTAGAAGATCATCTAGGAAGAGCACATTTACTAGTTAAACCTAAAAGTGGGAGAGAAGCTACTACAATACTTAGCATTCTCTAAGGTAGCAGTAAGCTCTATACTGGTGAAAGTTGTGACCTTATTTCCAAAGCCACAGTATTAAGGTACTAAATAATTTTTCATTCAAGCAAGTATTGCAAAAGCTTGATGTATCAAGGAGGTTAATAAAATGATCGCCAGAGTTGGGACAACTCAAAATAAGATATTAAGGATGATCCACGATTAAAGTACAGGCATTGGCAAAATTTATTGTAAAATTGTCGGATGTTTCCATTTCGAAAGAAAAATTAGAATAAAGGGATCGTCGAGAAATACTGGTTTTGGAGCAGGCATTATCTTGACAATCTTAAAAGGGCATAAATTGAATTGCGCATTAGGATTCACATTCAAGGCAACCAATAATGTAGTAGAATATGAAGCTTTATTAGCGAGCCTATGGCTGGCCAAAGAAATGGAGGCTTGAGATTTAGAAGTAAAAATCGACTCGCAGTTGGTAGTGAATCACGTAAATGATAGCAGCCAATTATCTAACAGAAGCATTGAAATCATCTCAGTACTTCAGTAAGTTCGAACTCACTCAAATCCCTAGAGAAGAAAATAAGCTTGCAATTGCTCTATTAAAATGGCAAGTTCGAAATACATGGAACTATTAAAACTAGTGCCCATAGAACTATTTCCAAAACCATTAGTTTGCCAAAAAAGAGAAGAAACCCTATGGATACAAGATAAAGCCTAATGGATTCAACAAATCATCTTTTATCTAAAAGATAGGGCATTTTCCAAAGATAAAAGCATCATAAAAACTATGAGTAAGAGCCACAAGATAGGTGATAAAAGAAGATATCTTATTTAAGTGAGGGTATACACTCCCTTTGCTCAGATGCATAAACAAGGACTAGGCTTTGAACGTAATGAAAGAAATCGATGTGGGTATATGTTGAAACAATGCTAGATGACATTCTCTAATGCAAAAGGCTTTGAAACAAGGATATTATTAGCCTAATATGAAGGAGGTAATGTACTTTGTCGGAAAATGTGAAAAGTGTCAAAAGTTCACATCTATACCGAAATAATTTTGTACAAGAGCTAGTGACTGGCAGTGGCCTTTCTCCAAATAGGGCATTGACTTCACTGGATGGTTGGCTAGAGGAAGATCCAATATGAGATTCATATTCATGACACTAGATTATTTCACCAAGTGGGTAGAAGTCGAACCCCTCACAAATATCACTTAGACTAACACCTATAAAGTTATGTAGAAAAACATCATTTACCGATTTGGAGTACCAAATTTTATAATTTCAAATAATGACACGAATTCTAAGGGAAAACATTGAAAGCAATGTACGAGTTAGGCATCCAAAGACACTTATTCATTCCATATTATTACCAAGCTAACCGATAAGTGGAAGTAGTGAACCAAATATTTAAAAAATCCTAAAAAGGAAGCTAGCTATGGGAAAGTAATTATGGGCCGATGAGCTACCTAGAATCCTACGGTCCTACTGAACTACCACGAAAACCACCTTAGGAGAAACCCTTTTCTCCCTAGCCTATGGAATGGAAGTCACGGTGCCAGTAAAATTCGTTGTAATTTCGGCAAGAGAAATAGGATATAATGAAGAACTAAATGAGGAAGCTCTAAATGCGAACCTAAGTCTCTTAGAGGAAAAGCGAAATGACTCTCAAGTTAAGTTTGCCGCACACCAAAAGAGGATGAAAAGGTATTTCAACTCCAAGGTTACCAAGAAAATTTTTAAAATTGGGGACTTGGTACTAAAAAGGGTATTTGTTGCAGAAAAAGAAATGAACGCTAGTTTACTTTATCCAAAGTGGGAAGGACCATATATAATCATTGAAGTTAGATGATTAAAACATATATATAATCTTGTAAAAAAGGATGGTGACCCCCTTAAACATCCCTAGAATGGCATGTGTTTGAGAAAATATTTTTTGATAAAATGGGGAACAAACTCTTATTAAACGAGCTCGATAAAGTAAGATTTTCCTTTATTATATGAATTTAATGAAGCTAGCCAAATTCGAGTTATTCGAAGTCAATAAAGTTGAGTGGTTATTTAAACTCTTATTATACAAATTCAAATAAAACTAAGACATGTTTGTTGTAGTTGGGAAAAACATGAGCACATGGTACATATATAATTTCAAAAGGAGCCTATCCCAAATGTAGAATCCCAACGGACTCATCATCTGAAACGACACGAAATCTCAAATTTTGAATATGAGAAGACGTGAACAAATGACCATAAGCAAGTATACATAATGCAAGAATAGAATGGAAGAAGTCAAAGAGACATCCCTTAAGTAACGTGTCTCAAACAAAATTATAATCTAAATAAAAATAAACGCACAAGTATGCAAAAATATTTGGTTAGACAATCTAGCTTTTTATCTTAGTATTTGAAATTACGGTACTAAATCTACAATCTGTTTATAGTCACAATACCACATCAATATCCACTCTTCCAATGCAAAACTGATGTGTGTGTGTGAATAATTAAATAGATAATCATGAATTTACAAGTTGCTTCAATTCTCAACCCTTTGTGGTCAAATATATCCTTTCACCTCTCGTACGATTCACACACCCCTCAAATTTGTTCTTTTGTCACTCTTTTCCTGATGTGTAATCTATGGTTGAATTTTTTATTACTTTAATCACCATCTCTAGTTCAAGTGGACTTTACTAATTGTAACTCAATACATCAATAAACAAGGATTCTTCTATTCTTTGATTGCTTCGACCTCTAGAACTAGACTGGGCTAATAATCCCTCATCAAAAGTCAAGTCTTCTCAAATAAGTGTTCGAGGCTTAACCAGAGCATTTGGTTTGTCTTCTATTTCATGCACCTACTTTTTTTTTTCAATTGAATTTTTATTTATTTATTTATTTTTATTTTTATTTTTTTTTTTGCACTCTCTCCCTTAAACTCTCTATATGACCCATATAACGAGCTTTTAGCCAATGACTCCAAAAGTAGACAATTTTAGGGCACCGAATTGTAAATACCCTGACAAACTTAATAACTCGAGTCATAAAGGCTACGAAGAGATGTATTTTATATATATTTTTCTATCTTGATTAGTGCAGTACCCCTCATTAAACACCTGTTCAAACAACTCGACCTCCAACTTAAAGATTTTCGTCCAATTTTATCCTATTACTCTAAGACAATCTACACATAAATTTTCACAAAAGGAATCTCAGTTTACATTCGTATCTTTCTACAACCATAAAATCATCCCCAAACTATGCTAACTTTGGTCTAAGAATCATTAATATATGATAGTTTTAGGTATAGCATCTATGTTCAATCTATCAACCTATCCAACATATGAATCAACTTATAGCATCACGCTGTCCAACTTAATTCTAGTGTACATATAATTTAAAGTTTTGCAAGGCTAAGTATCAATTAGTCTAGCATGCATCTTATCCATAGTTCATAAATCATTACCAAATCTAAAGTTTAATCATTATCGCCAGCAAGATTATCTAACTCACACAAGCACAAAGCCTAAAATAATAAAATATTTTTGTTGAAGTTTTTTAGTTTTTGTTTTTGTTTTCTACTATATAGTAAAACAATAGCGAAGAACAAACACACAAACGCTAAAAATCACATGAAAATTAAAGACTCAAAATTTCTTTCCAAACCCAAACTTAAAACCGATGTTACATTTTTTATATCACAATTGTACGATATCGTAACAAGTAATATAGTTGACCTAAGAGTCCGGATTATTATTCCTACGAGGACTATACTTTAGTACCGGATATATTTTTCTTACTACTATTTGACAAAAATAACAGATAAAGAACTTTGAATGTTGTGAGAATAGATTTTCCTAAATAAACT
>CAIGRO010234460.1:0-17842 GCA_903798355.1 Fraxinus baroniana | reverse complement strand
CCTGGAACTATGTAATTTCCTCAACCTTCAAACTGGTTGCTTAAGAGTTAATAGCCCACAAAGGACTGGAGGTGAAACGATTATAGCCAAGAGGAAATAGCCACAAAGGCTAAGTAGAGAAGAAGAGAAATGGATCTCCCAAGCTAAGGCACGAAGCAAAGAAGAGGGAAGAATTTGCTTTTCTCAAGAATACACGGCTGTTCAATCACTTTCACACACATAACATTAATTGGCAAGTATTAAATAGGTTAGGATTAGGTTTGGGTCATTAGGTCAAAAGGTAGGCCCAATATGAGAAGAATTAAGTGGGCTAACACCTTAAAAGCCATCCAAGTCATTTGGGTTGGGTCATAAGTAGCATAATATAATTAGGCTGCTTCAAATGGTTCAAGTGGATTACGTGATAAATTTAGTCAACTGTGGTGTTGAAATATATTCAGCCATTTGGTCGAGGCTGACTAAAAAGGACAATACTTACATAATCGTCCAGAGAGGTTGTTTGACAATAATTTGCCTAACAAAATCCACAGATGTTATCCATTTATATGTTACTCTACCTTTTTATTCACATATTTTGCAAAGGAAAAAATTCATGGGTCGGGGATTATCTTTCACGAAATAAAAAATCAGGCCCCAATTTTTAAATTTACAAAACTCAAATTTTTCCATGGATTAATTAATTATATTTTACAATTAATCTATTAAATTAAATATTTAACTGTAATATAATATTTATATAATTGACACACCCCACCTCCACCTCCACCTCCACCTCCACCACTGCCCCGACGTATTAATTAATTATATTTTACAATTAATCTATTAAATTAAATATTTAACTGTAATATAATATAATTGAACCATCCCACCCCACCCCACCCCACTCCACCCCACTCCACCTCTATCCCCACCACCCCCACTACTCCGACGACTATTCCGGTGATCGGCAACAACTCCAGCGACTGTTCTCCAGCCGTGTTTAATTTCGGTGACTGTTCCGATGATTGTTTCACCACCACTTAATTCCGGTAACTGCTCTGATTTCGAGGTCACAAATATCTTATTAAGTAGTTAAAAATTTAATTTTCAGTCACAACTTATTAAATTAATTGGTCACAGATTATTTCGAGATCGCAGATCAAAAAATTGAGCTATTTACAATTGAATTCATTGGTCACTGATAAAAAAAATTACATGTCACAGATTTTTTTTTAATAGAGATCACAAATTTTTAATTGGTCACAGACCCAACCAAATAGTTGGTCATAGATAGACCAAATAGTTGGTCACAGACACTTCATCCCATCCACCGCACCCGTCTCCCAATCCCAGTACACCACCAATACTTGGTCACGGGTCATAGATCGACTAAATAATTGGACACAGACACATCGTCCCATACCTGCCGCCACCGCCATCGCCACAGTCACAACACCACCAATAATATGTCATAGATCGACCAACTAGTTGGTCACAGTCACTCGAATTTTAAGATAACCACAGAGAACCATATAGTTGGTCACATACAACCAGACACCTGTTCCCTGATCCTAATCCGCCACCATTATTGGTCACAATCGCCTAACGCATCCCACCACTACAACCACCACCTGCCTACGCTGCCAAAAAAATAAATCAACAACCAACGTTAGACGTAGCGACCCATCTCAGTTTCCAGGTTCTACAGCCACTCACCTCAGTTTTGCCCAAACCTGCCACTGCAAAACCTGTAATCGTAGGCTAGACAATACCCACCACCACTTGACCCACAGCAAATCCGCCCACCCAACACCTTCGCCCAAGCCGCCGCTGCCAACATGCCACATCGACGACCAGTTGCTCGCCGTCGCTTCTACCAGTGTCGAGCCTTTGTCCGAAGTGAAGAGGCATGTTCTCTTACTGGGCAATACGCTGCTCCGAATCGCAGCAGAGGAAGGGGGAGGGTGGGGAAGAAACGGTCGGCGGCCGGTGAGAGAGTTGATTTAGAGTTTCATATTTAAAATAAATTTGGTGGGGTTAGGTAGTAGGGTGGGTATATATGTTATTTTAATTTTATAATATCATTCTTAATTAAAAATGATAAAACCTGATTTTTGATTAAATAAAGTTTAAACCTGATTTTTATAAACTTGAAACTAAACAGCTGGTTTTATGTAATTATCCCTTTTACAAAATTTAAGTCACTTTTAATTTATTTTTTGAACCATTCTTAAAAACTTCATACACATGCAATTCCCAATAAGGAATAAAAAATAAAATAAAAAGAAAAAATTGAAAAAGTGAAAAATGTAGAACCACCTCATCTTCTCCAAGCCCAGCCCAGCCCATCACTGACTAGAAAACCATATCAAAGTCTACAAAAAAATTATTTTCATTATAGAGTTTTGCTGTAGACAATAAAAATGTAAAAAAGATGGGGACCATTCCTTCTATCAAGTTCTAAACTAAAAAACTAACAAATAATCACAATCCTCTATTAAATTATTCTAACAGTTCAAATTTATTTTATTCAAACGCTTTAAAATCTCAAAATCAATCACATCTAATTGTTATATAATTATAATTATTATTTGTAGAATAATGTTATTTGTAGTTATTTATTACCATAGTCGTCCTACGTAGCATACGTATGGTGGTTAATGATTTGATGTATTAAACAAAAAGGGTACATTAATGCATTAAATCACCAACCTCATATGTATGTCACGCAGAACGACTATGATAGTGAGCGACTACAACTAATATTACTTTTATTTTTATATAAACTTAGAAAGAACTTTTTATATATAGGAGAATTTGTGCCAATGTAGCAATGTCGAACTCATACGATGAGGACAAAACTGATGAAAACCTGGTAATCTCTCTAACTATAAACCTTCGGTTTAATGCTAATTAATATGGCACGTCTGTCGTCTACAGGTCACAACCTACAGAATACAGATTCAGCGGAAACCAATAATGGTGTTTAGAATGTAAACTCTAAAAAGATATCTGGAAGCTGAACAAGAAAAAAAATATTACCCTTCTAGCAATGGTTGAATACATTGAAGAAGAAAGAGATGTAATAACAATAGAAAGAGAAGCCCTACCTAAAATCGTAAATATAAAGGAAAAAAATTGCTGGGACTTCAAGCCGAATTAGATCGTGCCAAGAAAAGAGTCAAACAACTGACAATTGGATCTGCCCGGCTTAGCGAAGTACTTAGCTATGGAAGAACTTCTAATCACAAAGTAGGTCTGGGATATAAAGGGAAAGGAAAGGAGAAAGAAACCACTCAACTGATGTTCGTCAAAATAGTAGTAGGATCGAAAAAAGTATAAAGTTAGTCATCTGAAACTGTTGTCAAAGTGCCTGACAGACCTACCACCAGCAAAATAGTACCACGAAAAAGACTCAACTACAGGTTCTGGCTACCTCGAAAAATCTATTTCAAATAATAGGATCTTACAAATAGGTAAAACATCGGGATACACAACTCACAACACAGGATCAGATGTAATATTTGTGATCAGTATGGACACAAATCGTACTACTGCTTAACACATAGAAAATCGAATCACTGTAAGAAACTTAACTTGCTAACTCACACATTAAAACAAAATATTAAGGATAGAATAAGGAAAGTTTGAATACGTAAAAGTGATCTTAGGAGTTATGAAATTAATGTTGCCCATAAATTTATTGTACCTAACTCCTTGTACTTTATTAGTGGTTGTTCTAGATATATTACTGATAATCGTTATATGTAACTAATTTTAAAATTCATGCAAAAGGATTTGTTACTTTTAGGGATGTAGCAGATGTTCAGTGACTTCGATATTAAGCAAGATCTCTTATCATGTTCTGTGATAATACTAGTGCCACAAATATCTTTAAGAATCATATTCAACATTCGAACTAAGTACATTGATATTCGACGTCATTTCATTAGAGACATGGTTGAAGAAATATTATTGCACATTGAAGGACAACTGACTCATTTACTTACCAACGCTTTAGATGCTATTAGATTTGAAACTTTGCGAAAAGTCGTTGGCATATGCATGATACATTAAAAGAAAGTTTGATGTTTATAATTTTTTTGTTTGATTAAGCGTGTTCAATTTGTTTGCATGTGTTTTGCATTTATATGAAAAACAAAAAAAAAATAAAATGAAAAAGATAAAAAGAGAAATTGGAGCTTTTCTTGCAAATGTCGCAAAATGTGAAATTTTTATTGGTTTGTGGTTAGTAAGATAAAATTGGAATCTCCAATTAGTGTGGTGTGCTTACTATAACTTATGGTAAATTATTATTAGATAAGTACACTATTAAGACATTGCGATAACATTGTTATGATCATTTACTGACTAGGTAGGCATTTGGAGGTGACGTGTTTAAGTATATATACATTGTTAGTATTTATGCCTCTCAGCACTATAGTATGTTGTTGTATAAACAGACAAGGTCATTGGAGGAGACGGCCACCACCATAGACGAGTGAAGCTGTCCTTGATAATGAACATAAATCACAAGAGAAAAGCTACCCCTATAGCTGTGTGAAAGTCAACTTCGTGAATTAAAAACACTATGACCTAAAAGAATATAGAAAAAGTCAATCACATCAGCATGCAAAACAAAAAAAAAAGAATATATATTGATGCTCTAATCCGCCACACACATATTTTTATTTATAAAGACAATATCATATTACATGTAGTAATTGAAAGTGTTAAATTTGGTTAAGACATGATTCATAATTAATTATGTCTAAAGTGTCATATCACACACCCAAATTTCAATTTGAAAAATTAATTGTGCACAAACATTTGAATGGAAATTTCACGCTTATCTTGAGAATTTTAAGTTGATTGTGAAATTTGTCCAAAAATTTTGCGAATGATTCGATTTTCAGTAAATTTCAGATTTTGTGATTGAACGTGTGGGCTTTTCGTAGAATTTATGAATAGTTTCAACTTGAAAGTAAACTCTAGTATCCACTTTATAATGTGCTTTTAATTTTTTTTAAAAAATAGGAGTAGTATGTTTTAATGAGTGATGGTGAATTGTGATAACAAGAACATGAGTTTTATCATGCCTAAGTAGGGGGAGCTGTGTGCTATATGTGAGAATTAACTGAGTAGAAGTGGTTCATGTACTGCATTTTGCAAAAACTCAACACACACTCACAATAGTGATATTAAAAATTAAAAATAGTCGGAGGAGGAGATCGTAATTAAAATATATTTTATATTTTTACTTATTTATTTATTAATTTGCTTGAATTAGAATGATTTGTAAATGTCAAAACATGTTCAACTGATGCAGTCAAAACAAGGTAAATCCGCCAGACAGGTCTGATTGGGTGCTACATGTTAATAGATTCTTGGCTACAGTTTTTAAGGGTTTTAACTCATTTAGTAAAAACGTTAAGACAGATATTTGGCCCCTAGCAAAAGAAGTCTTAAAAAGTTCATTAAGCTTGGCATAAAATTTAAGTTCAATACTACGTCTGGTCATATACTCAGTAACTCTTTTATAGCTACTTCTGCTGAGTAAAACGACAAGTTACTAGTTTGTTAGCTATAGTAGGGCAGAGGATTATGGGAATTTAGTAATGAATAGTATAGCTTCTCAGTATAAATAGGGGAGGGTAGTTTCATTTCAATCGGGCAGAAATTAAGGGTGAAAGCTTAGCAAAATGAAGCTAAACCCCCCCCCCCCCCCCCCACACTTTAAAATATCCAAAGTTCGATTTTCTTTTTTTTTTTTTCATAATTCATAAGAAGTAACTTTAAGTTTCTTATCCCCCCCCCCACCCACACACACACACACAAATATTGATAATGAGAAGCCTATACAATTCATTCTAATAAATTCCTATTATATCCCCTCCCTTTAGCTAACCAACTAGTAACTTATTATAGAGCAGCTACAAAACTTTCTCGAGATTGGCCAAATAACATGGGAAAACAAGTTAAAAATTCAAAAGGGATGTCATGATCAGCAAGTAAATGAAGTAACTAATAAGGAATCTCAGGCCCACTGCCTCCTTAACCAACTTGCATGGTGGTAAAGTACCGATATTGACTCTCGTGTGTTTGAGCTTTTTGGTTTCAGCAATAACAGATTCCGTGGTTTCAGCCATATAGGGATAGCAAAAAAATTCGTCAAACTCGATACATGTGGTCCCCTTCCAGAATGGGGTGGGGATTACCCGCTTAACTTGGTATTCGAGTCGGGACGGGGCGAGAGACTTTGCCTCGGGACCTGGTACGAGTAACAAGGGCCCCGCCCTGTATAATTATTATTATTTTTTAATTTTCAGAACTCAATACTTTAAAGGAAAAATTACAGCAGCGGTCCCTAAGTTTTCTAAGTTTTGCAAACTTTACCCTAATATTCATTTTGTGCCAGTAATGGTTCCCAACCTTTCATAAACATGAAGTTAGAGTCCAAATGGATGGAAAACATCCATTTGATAGTTAGTTGACCAAGAAAGTCAAAATTTGATTAATTTTGACCAAATTAAAATAGGCAAAATGGTACTTTTGCTATTTTCCATATTAAATTAAAAAATCCAAAAAATAAAAATTAATTTATAAACCCACCCCTACCCCGAATTGAAAACAATATAATAACCCTTCTTCTTTGGTAAGACCTTACCAAAAACAACCTATGACACACCCCCACCACAACTCTCACTCACCCCACCATCCACTAACCATCTGACCTTCCAGCCCATTGCACATTAGAAAATCAAACTAAGAAAACTCACCCCACACTCGAAAATCATTCCAAGAAAAATAACCGCCCACACCTACTACCATCAATCTGAAACCAAAAATCAAATTCATCCCTACCAACATGTCGTCGTACTGATTCTCATTTGGAACGTCTTTAGCATCCGCAAATAACCATCGCCACCAACCATCAATTAACGTAGGAGAAAGGTAGACATACAGTCTATGCAGTAGGTACACATAACATCTATTCCAAGTAACAAGAAACCAGATCCAGAAATGACCACCTAGACCAACACTTCTCTGGGCAACACTGTCTCCATTACCTCTCCATACGTGTCAAACTCGATTCTTGAGCTCTACATAAGCTCAACTCCTATTGCTAAAAATGTCATATTGAATTGTACCACATCTGGTACCATATTTGAGGATTGAGATTTGGGTTTAGATGAAGATTTGATCCCTATGTCAAAACTTACTTCTCAACTCGAGTTGGGTATTTTGGGATTTTTCTGTCGATGTTAACAGATGGTGGAGCAGGGTGTAGGAGTGGGGAGTCGTGCCGAGTGTAGAGGTGCCGACGTTGTGTGCGTGGTGGCGACAGCTACGATGCCGACCACGGTGTGGGTAGGATGGAGAAGTAGGAGGAGGATGGGTAACGGTGGTTTATATTTTGAAAGAGTTAATTAAATCACTCATCACTAACATTTAGCTTCGGTTACTACTTGCTCACTCAAAAAGAAAAGGTTACTAACTGCCCACTCTTTTTTACAAAAAGTCACCCATCCAACACCCGATTTTTTCCATCCATCTATTTGGATAAAAAATTATGCGTGGCGGACGAAAATCCTACGTGTCAACTAACTCCGTTAATTTTGCCACCTGAACAAAATAATCTTCAAGAAATGTTCTTTTTTCTCTTCCCACCCAAATCGAATTCAATTTCCCAATTCTTTTCTTTGAGCCCTAACTGTGAATCCATTTCTTCTCCTCCCTACAAATCGATTTCCACCAAAACTAAGAAACAATCTCTCCTTCTACACCAATCTTCCCAAGCAAAAAAGGAATCGAAATAAAAAAAGGGAATCAATTTCTCTTGATATTGCTTCGCTTGGGTAGAGGTTTCCACCACTAGTCAAATGTGCTAAATTCATTGTTTGGGAAGAAGAAGAGACGTGACTTGCAAGACCCACTAATGGCAAGCACTGAAGAAGCAAATATGGAGACTAGAAGGAGGTAAATAATTTTAATTTTTTTTATGGAGTGAAACTTTATGCACCGAGTTCTTCCTTTTTATAAATGTAGTTTATGAATTTGTAGACCACCTTGTTATTGGACCACATCTTTTCATGTGATTTAGACTTTGAACAGGATTGGATTTTGGGTTTCACGTGCATTTTTTTGCCTCATTTTTATGATTTTGGGTTTTCATATGATTTTTTTTCCGTATGCTTGTTTCTATATTATAGCCATTGGATTTTGTGTTGTGTACTCACGATGCTAGGATACTTAACTTTCCAGATGATACATTTGAAGATGATGCAGTGGTACCCATTAAATGTCATTTGAATGATTCAGATGCTGATATCAACGACGATGGTCTTAAGTTTGACAATAATGCAAGTGAACATATCTTGATTGGATTGAATGCAGACCCCATCGTTGAACTTCATGCTATTGGAGAAGGAGATGTGGGATCAGATGACAGCTATTGTCCAAGTGAAGAGGATTTGCACACCGATTATTCTTTCAATGAAGAAAACACTTATCATTTCCCAGTTTATGATCCAGAGAAGGCGAAGTTAGATCCTCAACTGGAGATTGGAAAGCAGTTTAAAAATATAGAGGAGTTTAGGCAAGCAGTTAGGAACCACGAAGTAGCAACCAGGTGTAACTTTAAGTTCAGGCCTAATGATGAGTTTAGAGCTCAGGCCATTTGTAAATTAGGCTGTACATGGAGGATATGGGCTTCATGGAATAAAAAAAAGGGTGCGTGCAGATAAAGTCTAAAACTCAAAACATACATGCATGAGGGATAGAACCAATAGGCATTGTATCGCTAAATATATAGCAGAGAGGTATTTAGAAACGTTTAAAGTTGACCTTGATTGGAAGTCTAAGCTAATTATGAAGCACATTTTACAGACTATGGTCCTGCACTTAATGAGTTGGGTAGTTCAACAACAGGCAAAGCTCCACTAGAATCCTTAGTAGAAGACTTGCAATTGATAGATAAGCAGGAGAAAGAAAGAAAGAGGGCAGCCATAACAAGAAACAAAAGGAAAAATTTAGCAACTCAGTAGTGTTATCAGTTTGTTTCATGGGTGTGTTTTTGGGTTTTGAAGAACAGAAACAATGATGCACTAATGTAATTTTGCTATTAATTTCTATGTTGCATAATACTTAAATGTTGCGGAGTGGAAATGAATCTGGTGTAATGTTGAACTTGATCTGGTGTAAGTGAAAATGAATCTGGTGTAAGTGGAAATGAAATTTTGTTATTAATCTGGTGTACTAATTATACGTTTTGCTTCCTTGTGAAATGGCATTTAACAACATAAAACTAAACATAAATGTAACTAAGATAAACACAAGAGGAACCCATTCAATTTGAAACTCTAAAATACATCAGGTTTCCTTTGATGATTTCACAACCATTAACACTAGTACACCTACCATTACAACCATTGAGTTTAAACAAAACACCACAAACATTCCTACACCATCACAAACATACTTTATTTGTAGTTTCAATACTCAAAAATCCTACAGACTCCATCTCATTTGGAGCTTCATAATGCAGCAAACAGAAGGTAGTTTCATAATGCTTCATTTGTAATTTGATATTGCTTCATAATTCTTCATAATCGAACCACTCTCATTATTGCAATTTTCTTCTTCCAGAAATTCCAAATCGTCCACATCAGAATCATGCTTGCTGTTATCTCCATCAACACACAGCTGAGGAATACGTCGAATGGAATGCCTACGTCCTCCAAAATTCAGTAATCATCAAATCCTTCCTCCTCTTCAATCCCAATTTCCATGTCAACAACTTCATTAACATTATCATTAGAATAGCAAGCATCAGACATTAAATTTGGCTTCAATTTCAACAACCTTGACTCCATTGAATTACTATTCGAGAAACACTCGGGCTTTAGTTTCAACAACCTTGAGTCCAACACACAACAAAATGACAGATTAAATATTAAATGCAATCGGGCCTCTGGGCAAAGTATTTGAACTATATTGTCTCTACAATTGTTAGGTTTCTACCAAGCAAAATCGCTGCTTCATCGATTTGTACGGAATGATAACATTTTCTTGATTTATGATCGAGAGAAATCGATTCCCTTTTTTGATTCCAATTCCATTTTTGCTTGGGAAGATTAATGTAGAAGGAGAGATTGTTTCTTGTTTTTGGTGGAAATCGATTTGTAGGGAGGAGAAGAAATGGATTCACAGTTAGGGCTCAAAGGAAAGAATTGGGAAATTGAATTCGATTTGGGTAGGATGAGAAAAAAGAATGTTTCTTGAAGATTATTTTGTCCATTGGCAAAATTAACAGAGTTAGTTAACACGTAGGATTTTCATCCGCCACGCGTAATTTTTTGTCCAGATAGACGAATGGAAAAAATCGGGTGTTGGACGGGTGACTTTTTGTGAAAGAAAGTGAGCAGTCAATAATCTTTTATTTTTGAGTGAGCAAGTAATAATTGGAGCTAAATGTTAATGATGAGTGATTTAATTAACTCTATTTTGAAATATTATAATTGTATTTTATTTTTATTATGTTTTAATTAATTGTTATAAGGGATAAATGGGAGTAAATAGCACAGTACCATTTTGTCTATTTTAATTTGGTCAAAATTAATTAAATTTTGACTTTTTTTGGTCAACTAATGATTTTCATCTATTTGGACTCCAACTGCGTATTCATGAAAGGTTAGGGGCCTTCGCTAACACAAAATGAAGATTAATGTAAAGTATGGAACAATTGAAAAAAATCAGGAATCACTATTGCAATTTTCCCTACTTTAAATGGAAACTCCACGAAATTTTATTAATTCTAATAGGAGATGACAACTAAGATCATCTAAGGAATATGACAACAATAAAAGATTTAGTTTACAATATGTATTTAAATAATTTAACTTTTAAAAATAAATAAATTTATTAATAAAACTAATAAATATATTATTGTCTCACTTTAGTAAATGAGGTCAATAAAAAATAAAAATGTAAGAACAAAATCCAAGCCAACTTAAGGATTGAACATGAATTTAATTGGGGATTAATCAAAGGTTTGCAATATCATAATATGATAATCCTTTCTTCTGATTATAGGAGATATTTGAAATATGAAAGAAATGCAAGAAATTTGTATATTTCTCGGGAATCTGTGTGTTTTTCTTTTTCTTTTTTTTTTTGTCCTACCACTTCCTTAGCTTTATATAAGAGACATATGCATGCATGCAGTACCCCTATCTTGTCAAGCCTGATACTGAGTTGATTAAGTACATATGTTGACGTAACAGGATTGGTGACCGAGCTCAAACCTGTCAACTAATCATGAGTTACTGATATAAGTGGTCATCAGCAATTAATGCATTACTTAGGGAAAGAAGCTAAGATTTTTGATTGGAGGATAATGTGGGCGCTGACGTGAGACCTTTACACATGCACATGTTTGATTGATAGCTTATATATTATGTCAGTGATTCTCAATCATTATTCACTATTTTGCCTTGAAACACTACACAAGCTTCCTGGATAAGAAACTGGAAACCCGAGCTGAACTCACACCCCGAGCTCGCATTATCACCTCTTCATGAAGTATGTAAATCCGAACTGAGCGACCTCGGAGGTCGATATCAACAGTTATCCCCCAAGTCAGGTCTTACTTAGGTGAGGGACTGACCTTTTTCAAATGATTTGGCACAACTTCCAATTTCAACAATAATTACCCTTCATAAATGGCAGAGACACATGTCACCTTATGAGCTATGAGACACCTTCCTTCTTCTAGAAGCATTGATTAACAACTGTTAATCATTTAATTCCTATTCCAATTATTCAAATCTCATCCTTTTACATTTCTCCAATTTCAAATTACCTTTTCAATTTTCATTTCCCCACTTTAGCATTTTAAACTTCCCAAATTTTTGCTCCATGAATTTTTGGCTTTTCATTTTCTCTGAGTAAGGTCGTCGTCCAGGTATTCTTTTTCTAATTAGAATAACTCTCTTTTTATATGTTTATTTTCTCCTCTTTTGCTTATATGAGTTCAGATGAATCTCGTGTGCAGTCTTGGGGAAATCAATAGGAAGAAGCTGCACCATCTTCGTCCACCCAATCTTTTAGTCCATCTTCTACCAGTTTAGACTGTCAGGAAGTGTTTTTCCCTATCCCTATCGCTTCATTTTATCCTCCACCCCCTCCCAACCCTACTTCAAACTCACCCAGGAGTATGGAACATCGATGTAAGATGAGAGAGGAGAGGGCATAAGGGAAATGTAGTAACAGGGACTGAACATGGGGGGCGGATTCTTTTAGGTCGGTAATTACTGCAGATTCTTTAACAGCGACTAGGGGTAAATATAATATACCCCCTTCTGTAGAGTTAGTAATCTCCTCTTCTTCTGATTGAGCTAATACTCCCCCAACGGGATGTGTTGATCTTAACACCGCCATTCTTTAGGCTGGTCTAAGACTTTCTTTCTCCAAAATTATCCGCTCGTTTTTCTCTTCTTGGGGAATAGCCCCTACCCAACTGTGCCCAAATGGGTGGAAGACCTTACTTGCGTCCTTAATTTTATGGAAACAATTAGGTCACCCTGAACTAGATGTATCCCAGTTAAATTCTCTCTTTTCTTTTAAAGAAGATGGGAAAAATACGGGATTGTGGTATACCAATGTTAGGCCTAGAATAGGCGATCCCCTAGTTTTAGATACACCTTCATCAATTAAGGGGTGGAGAGAAGAATTTTTTTATGTTTTGGGGGATTGGCAATTCCATCCTGACGAGGTGGATATGGAGGATATAATTCCTACCCTTTATTATTCTTTTTGTAAGTAACAGCTTGTCATGCCTTCGTACTTTTATTATTTGACAGAAGTTTGATTTTCCTTTGCTTTATTTTGCAGTTTACCGACCTTTCGAGCTCTTTCCCATAGAGAGAGGTCTTGCAAGTTCGTGATCTCAAACGATAATTTATTCCAAGCCAGACAACTTCGAGCTCTGCCTCCAAGTCCTGCATCAAGCGGACCTGCTGCCATAGCCCTTACTCCTCCTCGTGGGTTAACTCAACACTTTCTTCGCCTCTATTTATTTTAATCAGACTTTAATACTTCTTTTCATTTTATTTAGGCTACCAACCAAATATGCTGAACCTCCGTGCTTCTAGAGCAGCTGAAGCTACTAAGAGAAAAAGAGAGGAGGTCGCTGCTAAAGAGCAAGACCGACTTGAGGTAACAGAGTCTGATCCTGAGGCCAAGCTGACCTTACAAGACGACGCTCAGCTGAGCCGCTTGCTACGCCTCAAGCTATTATACCTCCAAGCTCATCCGTTCACTCTGCAATTCCAATTATCACTGTAGCCTCCTCGTCTAAATCTCAATAAAAATGCCCCGACATTCAAAGACTAGATATTGAGAGCTTGGTAGGGCATCGACCTAAGATATTTTTGGACTTCCTTCGAGCTCCTTCCCCAATAAGGGAGTTTGTCACTGTTTTTCCCTCACCTCTCAGAGAGTCTGTTGTCCTCATGACAAGGAGTTTGAATGATACGGAGCAGAACTTCCTAGCAGAGATGCCCATGGGAGAAAGTGTCATGTCAGCTCAGCTTCATTGTCACCAAGTTATTTTTCAATTGACTTCAGTGGCTGACAAGGTAATATCTTGAGAAGCTCTTGATAAAAGTTTTCTCATCTCACTAAGTGTTTAACTCTAAACTTTATGCTTCTCAGGTCAAGGCTGAGATTGATTCCATACTCGAGTTTAAGGAACGAGCTAACAAACTTTTTACCGAAGTTGAAGCGGAAAGGGTGGCCTTTACTAAGGAGAGAAGGAGTTATGAGGATTGCCTCAATAAGATAGGGGAAGAACTCAACGCCAGCCTTACCATGGAGCATAGGCTAATGGATGATAACAAGGCCCTGCAAATCTGGGGTGAAAAGGCAAATGCCTGAGCTGAGAATGAAAAGAAACAAGCTGATGAAGCGGTAGCTCAGGCAGTGGCCATTAAGAAGGAGGTCGAGCTCAAGGTTTGCAGAGCTGTGGAGGAGTGGAGAGCTTCTCCTACTTTTGATGCCATAGCTCAGGAAGCATATGTCATGGCTATAGGCAAAATTATTAAGTTTATAAATCAAAAGCAACCAGATTGGGATACAAAATTCTTGGAAGAAGCTCAGAAAAAGCAAGAGAAAGAGGTGGATCAGCTTTTAAAGGCGGTTGAGGCCTAGAAAGCTCCAAAGGAAAATATCACTTCCCCATATCCCTCTACTTCCTAGTTTCATATATGTACTTTTGTCAGTTTCTCTCAAAACTTTTTGTAATGTCTTTGCTTTATGAATGAGAAGTTTGAATTTTGCCCTTTTCTTTTAAACCTTGCTAGTTTCAATAGTCATTCAAAAGATAATCTTTGATAACCTTTACGAACTAACTTGCTCGACCCAAATGTTTTTATGGTGCTAAGTGTTTCTATGGCACGTACTAGCTGAAGTCAACAATTGCACTAAGTGTTGCAATGCTTACAACCTTAGTTCGGTCTGCTTCATGAGTAGGGCTTTGTGAATTCCTTGTAGGAATTACACTAAATGTTGCAGCACTTACAATCTTAGTTCGGTTTGCTTTGTGAGCAGGGCTTTGGTAATTCCTTGTAGGAATCATACTAAGTGTGGCAGCACTTATAGCCTTAGTTTGGCCTGCTTCATGAGCAGAGCTTTGGTAATTCCTTGTAGGAATTGCACTAAGTGTTGCAGCACTTACAACCTTAGTTCAGCCTGCTTCGTGAGCAGGGCTTTGGTAATTCCTTGTAGGAATTGCATTAAATGTAGCAGCACTTACAACCTTAGTTTGGCCTGCTTCATGAGCATGGCTTTGGTAATTTTTTGTAGGAATTGCACTAAGTGTTTCACTTACAACCTTAGTTTGGCCTGCTTCGTGAGTAGGGTTTTGGTAATTCCTTGTAGGAATTGCATTAAGTGTTGCAGCACTTACAACCTTAGTTCGGCCTACTTCGTGAGCAGACCTTTGGTAATTCCTTGTAGGAATTGTAATAAGTGTTGTAGCACTTACAACCTTATTTCGGCTTGCTTCGTGAGCAGGATTTTGGTAATTCCTTGTAGGAATTGCACTAAATGTTGCAGCACTTACAACCTTATTTCGGTTTGCTTCGTGAGCAGGGCTTTGGTAATTTTTTGTTGGAATTGCACTAAATGTTGCATTACTTACAACCTTAGTTCGACCTGCTTCGTGAGCAGGGCTTTAGTAATTCCTTGTTACAAACAACACTATCAAAGACATGTACTTTCTTATTTATGAACAACCACATAACACAGCCTCCTACTGGTAATATTTCTTAAGGTGCTCTGCGTTCCAAAGATGCAACAAGGGTCTTCCTTCCATATCTTCTAATTCATAGGCCCCTCTAAGTAGTACTTTGCTTACTTTATATGGCCTTTCCTAGTTGGGTCCCGGAGACCCGGTGTTCAACTCTCTTGTAGCTAAAAAGACATTTCTTAATACAAGATCGCCAACCTCAAATTTCCGTTTCTTCACCTTTTAATTGTAGTACCTCGCATTGCGTTGCTTGTAGACAGCATTTCTGAATTTACCAGTGTTTTTTTTTCTGTTCTATGAAATCCAGTTCCCCTCGTAATGCTTGTTCATTTCTATCCTCGTGATATATTGAAGTTCTGATTGAAGGGATTTCAATCTCAAGTGGGATAACAGCTTCCACCCCAAAGGTTAAGGAGAAATGAGTTTCTCCGGTGCTATTTCTAGTAGTGGTACGATAAGACCATAGCATGTTGGGGAGTTCCTCTGCCCATCCTCCCTTAAAATTATCAAGTTTCATTTTCAGTTTATGCTTGATGATCTTATTGATAGTTTCAACTTGGCTATTGGTTTGAGGGTGATTTGGTGTAGAGAAATGTTTCTGTATCCCAAGTTCCTCGCAGAAGCTCGCAAAGTGAGTGTTGTCGAACTGTTTTCCATTATTTGTCACAATGGAATGAGGTATCCCAAATCGGCACACGATTGATCTCCATATGAACTCATTGGTTTTATGCTAGGTTATTTTGGCCAATGGTTCAGCTTCAACCTATTTGGTGAAGTAATCCACTGCTACAATTACAAATTTCGTGCTACCTTTTCCCATAGGCATAGGACCTATTAAATCGACCCTCCATTTTGAGAAAGGCCATGGAGCCAGTACGTAGTTCAGCTCTCCAGGTGGGAGTTTGATGTTTGGAGCAAATCGCTGACACTTGTCGCACTTTCTGGTGAATTCCAATGCGTCTTTTTTCTTGGTTGGCCAGAAGTATCCTTGACATATGATTTTATGAACCAGTTATTTCCCCCAACATGATTCCTACATACGCCTTCATGTACTTCTTCCATGGTACATAGCGTTACTTCTTCATTCAAGCATCTGAGTAAAGGTATGGAATACCCTCGCTTATATAAGGCATCGTCAATCAAGGTATAACGTGCTGACCTTATTCGCAGTTTCCTCACCATGATAGGATCTTCGGGGCATATTCCTGTTCGTAGATACGAGATGACATTATCCATCCATGTTTGTTTGAGATCAATTACCATATGAATGCTTTCAGATTCGTCAATGGCCGAGCAACAGATCTTTCCTATTGGTATGCTATCAACCTCTCAATACCTTCAATTGTTGCCAATCGTGCTAAGGTGTCGCATGTCCATTTTGAGTTCGTGGAACTCGCTCGACCTGAACATTCCTAAACTTCCGAAGCTCCTTTTTCACGAGCTAAAGATATTTGTTCATTCTTTCTTCCTTAGCTTGGTAAGCTTCATTGACCTGATTTACCACTAACTGAGAGTCACTACAGCAACTAAATAGCCAATATTCATTTCATTCACCATTTTTAGGCCAACTAGGAGGGCCTTGTATTTGGCTTCATTATTAGAGGCATTGAAATCAAATGGCAGTGCTTCACAAAATAATTGTTGATTCAGGACTTACCAATACAATTCCAGCTCATGCTCGTTCATCTGTAGAGGATCCATTAACAAAATGTTTCCAAGGCAAGTGTTGCAACGATTCTCTGTTGGACCCGAGCTAAATTTAGCAATGAAATCGGCTAGGGCTTGGGCTTTAATGGAGGTACATGGTCTATATATTATATCAAATCGATCGAGCTCAACTGACCATTTCACCATTCTCCCTGAAGTGTCAGGTTTCTGCAATACTTGCCTCAGTGAAAAATTTGTTAAGATCTCGATGGGATGTTCCAAGAAGTAGGGCCTTAATTTTCGAGCTGCTATGATTACGGCGTAAGCTAGTTTTTCCATCGGAGAATAACGAACCTCAGCATCATGCAAAACCTTACTAACATAATAAACAAGATGGCGCTAACAGCATGTTTTGAAATTGTCAAGTAGAGCATCAATGTTTCTCCTATCTTTGGTTTAGAAGCACAGGTGATTGTGCCAAGCGTGACTTCAGTTAGTTAAAGGCGAACTGACACTCTGATGTCCATTCAAATTTTTTCCCACCTCTTAATGTGTCAAAAAAAGGTCTGCACTTATTTGTTGATTTTGACATGAAGAAACAAAGGGCAGCTATTTGTCTCGTTAAACTTTGAACATCCTTAGGCCTAGCGGGGGATGCATTTCAATAATGGCCCTTATTTTTTCTGGATTAGCCTCAATCCCTCTACGGTTTTCCATGTATCCCAAGAATTTTCCCAAGCTTACGCCAAAAGCATATTTGTGAGGATTCAACTTCATCTTGTATGTTTTTAGGACTTCGAACATTTCTACGAGATGTTGTAAATGATTCCGTGTGACACGTCGAAAATGTATTCGACATTGATTACCGCAAGTGTATGGACCGTTCAAGTAATAAAATGGATTTTT
>CAIGRO010234454.1:0-22479 GCA_903798355.1 Fraxinus baroniana | reverse complement strand
TTGATCATATACTTTATTATTTTGTCACATAAGTTCAACATCTCAATCCATTTATTGGTGTCACAACAAGTGGTATCAATCCTAACAAGCGGTATCAGATAATTCTGGTATCGGCTTGTTTTTGTAACAACTACTTATTTTACATTTCTCGGATTGTAAAATGAATAGAAAACACCAAGATGGTTGAGGGTCAAAAATTTTAACTTGGTGGTCTAGAGATCATATACTTACCTTATTCTTCCCCTACCCCTTTGAACCAACCTTATCGAATCCAAGAAGAAGACAATTGCGTATTGGCAGCTAATTCATCATACGTGAGTTTTGTCTTGAAGGGTCGACTCGACCCTCCTGAGGTTCCGAGTTTACTCAACTCAATAATTTCTCAAGTCGAGGCTTTAACCTCGTTTATATAAGTTAACTAACTGATTTTTCTTGTTTCATGCAGGTTTAAGATCTACCCTGTTAGATTGGTTATCTACACCTTAGTTTATGGTTTTGCTTTCTATAAGTGGTGGAAGTTCATATCAAATTAGGGAGCCTAGCTTCATCTCTGCTAAATCTGTGACCGAGAATTTTACATTACCATTTCAAGAACTACTTATTTGCTAGGTTATATTGTGTATTACCTTGGAATCGACGTGATTTCAGCAGATTTCCACAGTTTGATCTACTTGAAGATAGTAAGGATGAAGAACTCTGGATTTTTCCAAAGGGGCTTTGTGCATTTAGTTTCGGTGGGTATCTGTAATTTGAAAGGATGTACCAAAATAATTGGATTTTCTTGAGAACAATTGAGTGTGACTAAACTACTTCTGTAGTACGTGGAAGTGGCTATTGATTTTCTTTTATCACACAAAAGGACATCTAAATTTCGATCAAATATAAATATGTAATTAGATTTAATACGAAAATTAATCAATTTATTTTTTTTAAAAAATTATAGATTATTTCCCTTCATACCTTCTAAAATCTTGAAAAAGAGCATTATTTTTATGTGTATTGCATTATTATAATTTTTTAGAACAAAAAAAAGAATAGGGAAAATTATGCCAGGCACTATTGGAACTTTTGAATTCCAAATATACAATTACTTCATTTTTTTATTCTTCAATTACGGACGTTTTACTTTACAAACATTATATTCACGTACAAAAACACAACATAACCAAGTTAGATATTGTCTTTGGAAGACGGCGGATGAGCAAAATCGTGATTGGATGGCTCGATTACCAAGTCTAGTGGTTCTGATAGTTTTATGAGTTTGATTCATAAAATATAGTGGTAGCGGTGGTGAGGGAGGCGACGGTAGAGATAATCAAGTGGTAATGGCGTCAATGGTAAATTTGATTGGTTGTGGTGGTGATTACGGGAGTAATAGTGGCAACAATGGCAAAGTTTATCGGTACGTTGATGACGGAGGCATTTAGATGGGGTTCAGATATAGTGACGGTGGCGACAATGGTGTGGAGGTCCTATTGGAATAAGGTTTTGTAAGTGGTGTTGCAATGATGCAAGTGCTATAATAATTAATGCTACTAGCGACAATGACGGCGACGATGGTGGTGTAACCAAAAATGTTACAAATGATTGTGATGATGCGGTATAATAATAAATGTTATATATGGTGACGATGACAATTAAGGTGAATATAGAAATAGGCAACCAAATGTGTTTAACATACTTTGTTACAATAAAAATATGTTACGAACTTATGTAACACAATATTACATAGTGTAACACAGTGTTAGAAAATGTATTTGTAAATTGTTTCTAAAAAATAAATAAAAAGACGAGAGGAATTTCATTTGAAAATAAAAAAGCTTGGCCCAAGAATTCCTAAAACCCAACAACGAAGGCCCATGCATTACCCTATACTAGAAGCCCCCATCTCTCTCCCTCTCCCTCTCTCCGCTTTGAGCATCGCCGGACCACCTTCAGGTAATCTCTCTTTCACGCTCTCACATACAAACAATTATTGAAAATTTGAACTTGTTTTAGGACAATCAAATAACCCAATTTTATGGTTACTTCTTTACATCCGTTAGAGTATAGTGGAAGAAATTAATAAAAGCTTGAAGCTTCCAAACAGTGTTATCGTTGGTGGTTTCTGTTCAGTATCAGTAAAACAAGGAATTTGGAGGAAAATTGAGGAATAATTAGAAAATAAAAATGCTGTAGTCTAGTCCTTTGTTATCGTATGCCTCAAGTATGTAGTTTGAAATTTAATCAGAAACATCTTCTAGTTGTATAACGTGTTTTCCTTTTTCCCGATAAATTTCTTTTCAAAATTGGAAAATATGGTATTATATTTGTTCCAGGAATCACTGATCTCTCCGTGTTTTGTCTATACTTGTTTGTGGTCATCAAGGAATGTGCAATTGTCTCTTATGAATTGATTTTCTGGATTGTAATGTGTAGATTCGATGCACTGAGTTGGATTTCCTAACAAAATTAGTAGTCTCTATCTAGATGTATATATGTTTGGATGTGCTCCATTTGAAATCCATTCTGTAGGATAAGCTAATAGATTTTGGGTTATGTACTGATACATTGTATGATACAATCAACACAAGGCATTAAAGTAAGAATATGTGCAGATGAACTTGCGAAAACATTCTCTAGGCTGTGTTTTCCATCTCATTTGGGTTTTGCTTCGAGATGTATTGCC
This sequence comes from Fraxinus baroniana, assembly GCA_903798355.1. Classification (NCBI taxonomy): domain Eukaryota; kingdom Viridiplantae; phylum Streptophyta; class Magnoliopsida; order Lamiales; family Oleaceae; genus Fraxinus; species Fraxinus baroniana. The sequence goes on along the minus strand of CAIGRO010234454.1, from coordinate 19,811 downwards.
TTTTGGTTGAATTCATTGTTTTAGACTTGATAATTTCCACGATATTCTGCTTCAATTTGGATCTCTCATGTTTAGTTGTCTACGTCCAACAAGAGAGTTTCAGGCTATGCTTTTGGACTTAGCATTGGGATCATGATATCTCTACCGACACTTGAAAAATTCTCATCTAATTTCCTGATAAGAACAAAATAAAGCGTTTTCCGAGTAAGATGATAGTGGAACACCAGCAATAATCTGCTGTTCTTGTATATTGAAGTGTAATTCTTTTTTTAGTTTTGCTAGAATAGATGTTAACTTTTGAATGGAAAAATAGATGAAATTGGATTTGTCTTTTACATTACTGAAACTACTACTGCATTGATTTGATCTCTACAGGACTACAACCCATATAAAGGTGTCTCCAAGGTGGTTAAATTTGACAAATTTAAGAAGAAAACCAACAATGAGGCTTTTAACCCACAATATGTTATCATCAAACATCAAAGGTGTAACAAATGGCTTCCCTCTGCTGATTGAGGTTGAGAAAGTAGTGGAGAAGCAGGTGGACTTCAACGAAGAGTTCCTAAGGAACATGTTTCCAAAGATTGAATGGAAAGCCCTGGTTGATGCCTCCAGAACCATGGGCTACACTGAGCTTCCCGAGAACGCTGAATTCTCAATGCTCGACTCTGATGAGTTCCTTCGCAAGTTCCATCACGCCCTCGTTGAGCTTCATCTTGAGGAGGGCGCGTTAGTTTGTCCTGAGACTGGTCGTAAATTCCCTGTTAACAAGGGGATTCCAAATATGTTGCTTCATGAAGATGAGGTCTGAATTTCTCTTCTAAGTGGGGACTTTGTCTTACGGTTGATGTTTAGGGTCTCAAGGGGCTTTTCTTATGGCTTATTAGCGCCCCACCAGGGACGTGTAATATTTAGTTAGCTCGTGATCACTCTCTTATTTACTCTTGTTGTTGGAGTTCATTAATGTTCGGCCATAAACCATATGTGACAAATCTGAACCCTTGTCCAAAAGCATCATCGGAGTAGCAAAAACTTATTGGAGATGTTTTAAAATTACGTTGGCATTTATTAGGTTGTTTTCTTTTATTAAATTTTAAATTAATGGCTCTGAAAAAACTTAACGATCCTTTTTGTTATGATCAAGTGTCGCATTACAGTTTGTATAACAAGTTGAAGAAATCGATGTCATCAAATGTTCATGCATGCTTTGTAGAACTCGAGCATTAAAAATCTGTATTTAAAAATCTGTATTGATCACTAAACTGTAAGCAATTGTGCCAAAAAGTATAGAAATACAAAGTACGAATGAACTATTGTCATTTGGCTACCACTGAAAAAATCAAATGAAAGATCACAGTTTTCTGTGTTTATAATAAAAAAAAAATTAAAAAGAAACAAATTCTGTTTGCAATCTTTTCAAAATCAACCTACCACGAGGGAAATAATTATATGGCCCTATTCTTTTCTTTTGCACTGTGCAAACCTTGTCCAAATATATGGGAAGTGGTGAAGCATTTCTACCATAGCCAAATATACAACTTCTTCAACTTCTTGCAATATTGACTTTGAGATTATTCCACCTATTAGTTGGGGACATTAACAACTAAATTCCTGCCTCGCCTTCGAACCTCAAACCCTCCTCTTACGTGGGGTTGTTTCATATGGGGGAAGAGGCACACCGAAAACCCAATCAAGAACATTCAAGTATTTTGATCGAAAGACATCCCTCTCTATAGCATAACAGTGCATAATAATTGCAGTTGAAATGCTAAAGACCACAACATCAGCTCTCTTCAAGTTTTTCGACTGAGGTAAGTATCCTACATCAACCATGCATGTAAAGAAGCTTTCAATAGCTCGAGCAAGGCAGTATAATGATATCTCTATCCTTCTACTCTTCTTCTCAATGGCCAAGGCTAGACCAGTTGGAAACTGTTCAAGAGCATAGTTGCAAGTGTAAATAAAAATATGCGTGCACATGAGAGACGTGTTTATGTAGAATCGGTTTAATAGTTATTAATGGAAAATAAAAGGGGCGACTCCTTTTACCGTTCCCATTGCCACCATAGGAATGTTGCATTTCTTGAAAATCCTAAACAGGAAGCATGTCCATATCCTAAGCAGCATGAACAAAAAAACAATCAACAATCTCGTGCAAAAACAGTAATGGTAACCACAAGTACAATGGTGGCAGTGTGGTTCCAATAACCTAATTTCCCAAATGAAAATAAAAAGATTTTTTGTTCTGTTGCTATTAAATAATAGTTTTACTAATCACCACTCCCTTTTCTTTTAAATCATAAAATCTATTTTTACACGTGTTCTTTCACATGGGAATCATGATGACGTAGCATGAGATGTATGGAAGCCATTTTAACATTCATTCACATGAATGTACATAGGAATAAAGATCAAAAGATTCTCCAATCTTAGACCAATGGTAAAAGATGCACAAACTGTAAAATCAGTTGCTTACCATGCAGATGAACAATACATCGACAGAAACAAGCTTGATCTTGCAGTACCAAAAAGACCTTTCCATAAGATTGTGTGAGACCTAAATAAGGTTGAAAAGAGATATAAAGGACAGTATTGCAGAAACAACAGTATCAAGAACAGTTAGATGAGTGCCTATAAGATTATGAGGGTATAAATTTAAGAAGTGACTAGTCACAAGACAAGAAACTGTGTAACAATTACCAAGTCAATATACTAACAAGACAAGAAAATGTGTTAACAATTACCAAATCAATATACAAAGTAGATTAGTGTACATCAGCAAAATAATCTACTTACCCCAGAAAAGAAAACTTCAGAATAAATGAAGCGGAATAGATTAATTGATTTTGTGAACATCTAAAACTTGAAGTAATCAACTGAGAGGGTAAGATTTCATTTATATAGTTCTGCAATTGATCATATGTTCACATGACTAGGAATCACTTTGCATGAATTTTATAAACAGTAATTTAATTTCTCACAACAGGATTCTAACATAATTCTAGTTATCTGTCTGAGCAGACTGGTAATTGGCAAGACAATGAATTAGCAATAACATCAATATTCCATTTTCTCTTATATTCGTTGTTCAGGTCTTGTGTCAGATTCATTCAACATGAAATTCTATTTTAGCTATCTTCAAGAAATTAAAAGAACTTTAGCAATGCACCATTAACCTGAGGTTGAAGATGTAACAAATTTACACCAGTTAATGTATCTGAAGTTGTTGAATCAAAATTAAGTACAACACACCACAAAGAAGAGTAGAAAGTAAAATGAGAGTGGAACCATAGTGACAAGGACAAACAACCCAACACCAAAGATCCAAGATATAAGCATCTATAATACTCAAACTCGGGTGCGGGTATTTGATACGGGTACATATTTAGGAGTCGGATCATCATTATAAAAATTAAGATATGTGGATACGGCTAAAAATGATCCGAATTTTGAATACAAGTACGAGTACGGGGGATACTTCTTACATTTTTATTTTTTTTAAAAAAATGATAGAACAATGCCAAAATAACATAGAGAAAAATGGTTCAATTAAAGCAAATAACCACAAAATTAAATTAACTTCTACACAAATTAACTGATATTGTTTGTTAAAAAATGAACTCGTAGTTTATTTTGTTTATCAACTCTTTCGATAAAATTAATTTAAACAATTGGATTATAACTTGGAATCAATTTAAATTTAAAGTCAAAATAAATTCTTTTCAAAAAAATTAAAGAAAAAATCAATTTCAATCTCTTTATATTATTTAAAAACAATTATAGAAATAAATTTAAATTTAATAAAAAAAAAAGATACAATATTAAATCATTTTAATTACAACATAAAATGTTTACAAAGATAAATATAAGAAATAAAAACTTTATACAAAAATAAATTCAAATTAAATTAAATACAAAAATAATATCATTAACTCCATCCATTTGACTTATCAACTCCATCCATGAACTTCTCAAGAGCCCATTTAACACTCTCATTAACTCTATCCATTCGACTTCTCAAGAGCCCAATTAACACATCTCCAAAACCCGTTGTCTTCCCCAAAACTCTCTCTCTCTCTCTCTCTCTCTCTGCGCAAATATTGTTGCCACCAGACGCAAAGCTAGAGAAGCAAGACACACCTTCCACCATATTCTCCCTTTTGCTGCCTTGTCCGAGTGTAAAACAAAGGAACCGATCCATATCCCGTGTCAGTATTCGTATCATGTCGTGTCGACACGGATACTTATCCATTTTTGGAGAGTTCGAGCAACACATAAGCATCATTTTCATTTCCTCATCTACACTCTTAAAGAAACCTAGCAGCTTAAAGTGGTCTCTTTTTGGTGTGCCACTTCATAACCAACTGCAAGAATATCCATTTTCCTCCGCAAATAACTATTATTTTAATTTAACTTCTTGTTTCACACAAAGTTCTTTTTAGAAGAGCAATTGGCTTATATACATGATTGTCTAAAAGATATATGTAAATATTGAAAAGGCAAGGACTTTTGGAAGCTAATAAATCAAACCATCAAATCCCCCGGCTCCTTTATAACACTCAATTTATCAACTTTACCAAGTACACAATTGGCAACAAATGTTATGGATACTTTGGAGCTATTGAGATTTGCAACACTGATGATACCACCCGGACAATCATTTCCTTGGCATTCTCTACAATTTTAGTCAACATTCTTAATTTGGGGAATTCTAGAAAGCTGAAGGACGTTAATGAATTGGGAGGTAGTGCAAGCTTATATGGACTCATTCTAAGTAATCAGATTACACGCTGAAGCATCATATTCTGACACTTGAGCAAAACCAGAGGATTAACAATTTACTAGTTGATTATAACTGGAAAATTGAATGTAGAATTTCATATGCTTCAAACCTACAATGAGTAGCCATTCATAGCAAAATGTTTTCTCCTCGCAGACTGAATCTTCACAACATATTAGGTATAACTGTACAAGTTACTACCACATATCCAAAAGCAACAGAAAAGGAGAAAATATTGGATGTATCAAGAGATAAACAACAATATAAATTACCTTTTCAGGAGTCCTTGGCGATGTACTATCAGTGCAGGAATTAGATAGACTGGAAGATAAACTGGTAATGCTCTTTTATACGCTTGAAGAAGAAATAGAAGAAAATGTGTCCCACATGCTTGATTCCCATGTATAATCTGCAAAAACATAGAAAGCACTAAATATGACGCTTGACTATCAGCAATCTTGCGGTGAAAACTGCTATACAGACGGAAACATGCAAAAACAAAGTAATCTCATTTGGATTACAATCTCACATCGTTATATGAAGCAGCAGAAACAAAAAGACAGGAGTATGACTCAATTTATCCTATGATAATACACTTTTTGGAAGTCCACATTGTTATAAACAGTGAAACACACTATTCTTTTATTCCTTTTTCCTGAATCTGCCTTTAATTATTTCAATTCTACCATGCATTTCTAATCACTAAGCTGCAAATTCCTATTCTCTCAAATACCATATGCAATCCAATCAAGTATCCCCGGTATTCAAACCTAAAATATCTCCTCAGAATATGCAAGGTAGAAATCAAAACTCTAGAAAACCTTAATCCAATTTATAGCAAATCCAAGCGATCAGATACCAAGCTCTCACAATCAGTCACCAACACCTAACACTCAATCCAGAATAATTCCATTCTTTTCTTCATTTTCATAACTTTATAAGCAGCAATAGTTCAAAAACGCACATAATGTTATAAATTTTAGTAAAGAAATTAATTGATCGGTTAATGGTTGTTAAATGATACAGATCATTCCATGGCCCCAGGACCTTCAACTGTGAAAATTCCTGATTGTCTTGGCCGTTGAAGGTCATCTAAGTTAAACAAGAAGTAGAACATGTCATCTTATGACAGTCATAATGTGTATGGTGAAGTGCTCGCTAATCTGGAACCATTTATTCTCCATTTTAATTTTAGAACAGTTTTGAAATGGATTTTCACATTTTGTTTTAATAGATCAATTTCCACTTATAGATTTGAATTTTGGTGTGTGGGACCTGTTCTGTAGGGTGCAACTGAAAAGCTTTGATAGAGGGTTTAGGATGGTGATACGAGGGATACGGAAACTGGACCCTCGTCATCGTGTCACTTGTAGTCGTAGAAAAGAGTATAATGCATACATTGTGAAAGCAATGCCTTTCAACTTTTTGAAGCAAGGCTTGTGTTTTGGAACGTCCAAATAAAGAAAGTGTCAGTGGGCTGGAGGGAGAAATATTGAGAAATTTGCAGACAATGTGCATAGTCATCATATCAACTTGCAACAAAGAGACAACTTTCAAGCATCAAAAATTATTCAAAATCTGGCCAGATGACTCCGTTAATCCCAGAAAACATTGTCAGATTTACTTGAGCAAATGGGAAGAGAATCAGATTATGTTCAGGCAATTGACTACTGTCCATAAAGTCTCCGAATTATTACTCATCTGAAAACTAAGTTCTGAAAATGAATAAGAACCTAATAATCATAGATTATAAAGAAATAGATCAGATATCATTACAGAAATTTTATATTATATGTAAGAAAAATATTATGTTGTGCTCTACATACCGAGCAAGGGATTTTCATTTGTGGATCTAGCTTAACATCAACGCCAATGGACTTGTAATATTTCTCTATTGCTTCCAAATTTTTGATAGGCTTGCCACATGCAATCTCTCGCACACCTTGCAGGATGACAGAATCCTTTGCTCCATGTTTATTAAGAAATGACTTATAAGATGGAGGCAGACTATCTTGCTTCAATATGTAAGCAGACCTGAAAAACACAATATTCTACTCTGAAAGGTACTTCAGTAAGAAATGAGACCATCTTTATCGGAGGATATATACATGAAAAAGAATCTGTAATGGGTCTTCTAAAAATATCGAGTGAAGAATTTTGAGCTGGTTACATTCTTGTTTTTAAGACACTTATTAGAAAAAAAAAAAAAAACTTTTGAGACATAAGTCATAAGAGGAGAAGAAAAGGGAATATATTGTACTCGTTTGATAGTTCACAGCAGATCATGCAGGCCTTCTGGTCTACTAGTTGCTACTTAAACATTCACTTCCATGCACATTGATTATACCCCCACCCCCTCAGGATTGTAACTATACCAAGATTTTGTGGGAAATTGGAGGAGTGATTTGCTTGTGCTTGTCAATTTATTGTTATTGGAATACATACTATGACTTAATGTACAAAATATTTCGCCTTCACTTCAAAATTTTAAGTTAGAAACGGTTATATGGTATATAACAATGCAATCTTACTACACTTGAGAACTTCTTTATCCGAAAAAACTGGTTGCAAGTCTTTCCACAGATACAGACAGGAGATAAACACGTGGGGCAATTTCATCTTAGATATCGCTGTGTTTCTACTGCATATTCATCATTATAAAATATAATCTCAAGCATTAACATTTTCTAGTAATACTTACAAACTTCACGAGCACGTCACCAGAAAATAAATGGATGAGCTTCTTGAGCAAGTGTGCAAATTTTACATACCAACAACCTTCTTCAAATGTTTCAAGAAATAATCTTGGCAGTTAGCACAGTGCATGAAGAAGTAAGAGATGAATTTTTAAGATAGTGAAACCTTAATTCATGTCATTTACATAATTTTGGAAGTATAATTTATTCTAGTCTTGGACATCAGTTTCCATAAGGATGTTTTATATTATTGAGCATTTTTGTATGACTGCATAAGGAACACAGAATAAATTTCTGTCGTTCATGATTCATTTTGATGTTTCTCTCATTTTATGAAGTATAAATTCAAGGATTTTTTTTTGAGGGCAAACATTTTCTCATGTCTGTTACTCTCCAAAAAGAGCATTTCTCATTGACAAACAACCTCAACAACTCCATCAATTAAGCAACTTAATAGTGTTTAGCCCAAGACAAAGTTCTGATATAGGTCTTTAAACTTTTTTATCCGGGAGACCTCTATTACTTATCTGGAAACAGGTAATGACAACTATACCCTGCCAAGATACAGATCCACAGTGATTAAGAACTACAGCCCCTGTTTGGGCTCCATTAAACCAAAAATACATTTTTTTGAAAACTCATTTTCAACTGCACATTCTCTAATAAAATAATATTACACGTAAACCCAAAATTTTCCTTAATTTTTAACCACACATTCTCCAAATATTTACTACTCCAAAATACAGTTTTTTCCCAAAAAACATAGTTTAATGGAGCCCAAACAGGGGCACATTAAATTGCAGATATAAAAACAAGAATAAGAAAAGAAACTTCTCAAAGATTGAACTAAAACATTAAAACTTTAAGCAGAGAAATAGGTCGCTTACAAAATCTGCGAAGATGAGAGACANCAAAATACAGTTTTTTCCCAAAAAACATAGTTTAATGGAGCCCAAACAGGGGCACATTAAATTGCAGATATAAAAACAAGAATAAGAAAAGAAACTTCTCAAAGATTGAACTAAAACATTAAAACTTTAAGCAGAGAAATAGGTCGCTTACAAAATCTGCGAAGATGAGAGACACATAAGGAAAATATCTCCATAAGCCCAAGTAAGAGGCTTACAAATTCTCCCAAATCTCTCGCTTTTTATCCCACATCGTGATGCCAATACAGTGGCACGCATGAGAATGTAAATCGCTAAGCTTGTGTGCTGTGTATTCAAACCAGTAAGCAGCATAGATGGCCCTGCTATGGCCCCGGCCAGCAAAGACCTCCATTTGGCAGTCCTAAAATTTAAAAAACTTCAGCAACCACACCAATTTATGGAATCAAAATACACAAATTTAACACAGGTAACAAAAGAAAAATCTAACAAAAATGAGCAAATCTGGCCAAATGCTGATTCACAAAATAAAAAGAAAAAACAAAACAATAGATCAAACAAAAAAAAAAAAAAACTAAAAACAAAAAAGTAAAGAGAAAACCAAGGATGGGTAAAGATTATGCCTACGGTGACCTCCCAAAGCAGCTATAATTTCATCCACTGATACAAATGTCCCTGCAAATGCACCAAGGAATAGTCCATATCTCAAGGTCTCTTTCAATGCCAAAATCACATCTTCACTAGTTGACGCCATTTCCACTTTCCTAAGCAAAATGAAAAAGAAAATAGACATAAATTACTATTGTAAAATAAATTAACCATATGTAAAATTACCAAATACTGCAACATATACGATAGAACTAAGAGCACGTTTGGCAAGTGTTTATAAATGGTTTACATTGATAAAAATTAGCAGTGAAAAAGAACGTATTGCTTGTGGATCCCTCCTCGAAATGAGTAAATAAAAAGTTGCTTGAGTGTTTATCAACTGTTTATAAACATGACTCAAACATACACTAATACAAAGTCCAGATGCACAATTGCGCAATAACATTGCTGCTTCCATTTGTAAAAACTTATTCCAGTAGCAATATCCCATATATCAAAAGAAAAAGAACATTTAAAATCCCCTTCTGTCATATTGGCAGCATCGAATGGGGTTTTGGTAATTGATGTTGTAAAATTTTCATATTTTTGATTCCAAATCAACGACTTCCAGCTTATGGCGCCAAATACAGCCTTACTGTTCCACTAAAGCTAAGCTAATTAGCAAATTGTATAAAATATAGCTTTGGAAACAAGAATTGAGCCTTTAGTCTAAAACTAATTGCGGGATAACCAAAGTAAGTGCACCACAAGCAATATCTGTGCATAGACATGCCCCGGTGTGAATTGATTTAGATCTGAAACAATACAGAATAAAGAAATGTAAACAGGATTCATAAACACATACTTGGACGAGGGAAGAGATCGCCTGNGATGGCCCTGCTATGGCCCCGGCCAGCAAAGACCTCCATTTGGCAGTCCTACGGTGGCCTCCCAAAGCAGCTATAATTTCATCCACTGATACAAATGTCCCTGCAAATGCACCAAGGAATAGTCCATATCTCAAGGTCTCGCCATTTCCACTTTCTTGGACGAGGAAAGAGATCGCCTGCGGCGGAGGCGAGAGAGGAAAGAGAAGAGTGCGCGACCGCCTTTGAGGCCTGCGCCGATGGAGAAGCCTTTCACGGACGCTGTATACACTCTCCACAGCTTATCATAATCCTGAACAGGATATGACTCAAAGCTCAGCAAAGAGCACGAAGACGACGAAGACGGCAAGCTCGAGTTCAACGATCGCCGCCGGCATTGCGAGCAATTCGACTGGTGGTCCTCCTTTTCCAAGCCGCACGAACACAGGCAGTCATCCGCCGCAGCTTCTGCTCCTCTGTCGTTCGATTCCGCCATCTTTGGTGGTGGCGGCGGCAGCGGAGGTGGCACTGCGACGCCTTCGAACCTCAAACCCTCCTCTTACGTGGGGTTGTTTCATATGGGGGAAGAGGCACACCGAAAACCCAATCAAGAACATTCAAGTATTTTTTGTTTGAAGACGGGAGGTTTTGGATTTTGTTTCAGTTGAGTAAGTAATTAATACGGGATTATTTGGTGTTTAGTTAACTTAGGGTATTAATCAAATTGAGTTACTTTTTAGAGTATTGGACCTAATTTTCCCAATTTATAATTGTTGACCCCTTTTTTTTTTTTTTATAGTTACGTGGACAACATATGTCAGGCCAACTCGCTTCCACATAGGTAAATTTCAACACGTTTCAATCGAAGATTTGGACGGAAAAGATTGCTGTTTATGGACATGGGAGATACTCGACAATGTGAGAAAAAAGTGTTTAAACACTGGAAATATGATCAAAGATGATTGTTTATTAATGAACAATCGCAAGCAACTCAATCAAAGTAAAAATAATCTAAATTCAAGCAAACAAGTATGAGATAAGCATGAGAGGAGATCAAGTGCGGTTTTAAATATACAGAGTTGCATTAGCTTCAAATGTTACAAGAGTTGCTTATTTATAGAGTTCTGGCTGAAGTGATAGTCATTGGATAAGAACAACGTGGCCTTATCTCCCAAAACGAAGCCTCACGTCACTCAGTCTATTATGCATTTAATATATTGACAACGGGTCAACCACTCTATATCAAAAGTGACAACCCTGAAATTCATTATTACAGACGTTACATCAACCACTCTTAAAGATTGCCTGCAAATCCTGTAAAAGACAGCATGGGCTTTAGCCAAAGGGAGCTTCAGATTAGAGGTCTTAGGTGTGAAAAGCTTCGGGCTTCTTCTTTGACTTCCTTACTTTGATCAATTGGGTTCTTTATTCACTTTGTCGGATCTGACTTATCTTTCATGTGGCCTTCAGTTGGAGGCTTGGTGGCGAGGCGTATCAATAGTCCTTAAAGTGTATGCATGATTATTCATATGATGCGTGTACTTCTTCATGATTTTTTTTGTTATTGGGGTGGTCATTTTTACAACATCAGTCCCCCAAATCTAAATATAAATATTTATATTAGAATTAGAATTTAAAAGTAGAATTATTATGATTTGCTTGAAGTACTTATCGAGAATCTTGTCCGAAATTGTGTACTTTAAAGTTTCTGATTTTTGGGAAAAATTTGGGGAGCATCAGCTGAAGTCCATTTATCTGAGGTTGTTTTCTTGAAGTGAACTATTGCATTTGAGGCATTGTTGAAACTATTTATATTGAAGCTGAGGTTGTGTACCTATGCTATTTGCTGAGGCAGCAATACATTAATTTTGAGAGGCATATTTTTTGAAACGTTAGGCATACGACGTGTCTTTAATTATTGCACCCAAATTATTTCTTTCTTGTACATTTTCAAGAAAAGACGGTTGAAATGGTTCAACTTTCCACACACGCAACCGTAGCCATATTTAATGGACAATGGTAATTACTGCAGGAGTATTTTTTTTGGGAGGCAAATGAAGTGGCGCGCGTGATCCAGGCGCTCTCTTCTGGACCATAGAATACGAAGTGACAAATGTTATAAATGGCTCTGATTAAATATTAACTGAACGGTTGGATGGTCCAGATCCACATCCAATGGCTGAGATTGATGACCTCGACCTATAAAAGGGAAATAATTTATTTCCTTAATTCTTTACTTTGCAAACAAGAAATTTCCATAGTCCCTTCTCTGCGTTGTTAGAAATTTTGAGACCATTTTTCTGTCGTTTCTAAGAAATTTGACAATCTTTCTTGTTCAATTCCTTGATTTTGTGAGTATCCCTTTATCTTTGTTTCTCTTAATTTTTTCTTGGAATCACAAGTTCTTCAAATTCTCGTGGGGAGATCATAGACTTGAGTGTTGTAGCGTCTGAAATGGGCTTGACCATTACAAACACTGGCAACCTGCTCCAGGCCATCAGGGCAAGCCGAAGGGCTAACCTCTAAGAAGGGTCAGTTAGAATATGATGTTGCTTGGGGGTTGCTAAGGTTCCATCGAATGTCATCGCTGTCAACCTTGTAGAAATTAGGGAGAAATATTGTATTCCTTATGTAATCGAACTTCAAGTCCCCTCATCTGAAGAAAGGGCTTGCTTCCCTAGGCAAGGTTAGGTGGTAATTAGAAAACACCTTTTGAAGGGGGGACTTCATCCGTTCCTTCCTCCATTCTTTAGGTCGTGCTTAGGTTATATGAGTTAGCACCAACCTAGTTCGTTCTAAACGCTTAGGCCCAACTAGTTGGGACTTATTTCTTGTGGAAAGAGACTTTGTAAATGAAGATATGCCCCTCCATGTTTTCCAAACTATCTTCCAACCTAGGGTTCTCGAGAATTGTGATTTCAAGGATTGGTACTCATTGTGTCCCTAGTGGACTCATTCCTCCTTTGTTATAGGCCTTCCTTTCTCCATCAAGGTGTCGAATGAGACCTGGTTTTGGGTTAAGGGAAAATGGTAGACCTGGTAGGGTGATAGGGTTCCTCAGCTAAAGTTCTCACCCACTACTCAGAAGCACGTGAGTGTACCTTTGATTCCTGCAGGCACCTTATTATATTATTATATGCTTGCTATCTTCTTCATTCTGCAAGTTTGGTTGAATGCTTCGACCTTTCTGAGGCTAAGTTAGGTGTGATAGAGGAATCTATTGTTGTCACTTATCTTCACGTGAGTTTGAGCGTCTCATGTCCCACCGGTGATTTTACGAAGAGTTTGGTTTAATGGTCCGAAGAGGTAGAACTTCAAATTTTGTTATTATTTTTCAAAGACGCTTTACTGAAGCCACTTTTTTTTTTTTAATTTGCAGAGGACTTTGAGAGGAAGAAATACCCTGTCCTAGATATGACTTCGATCATCGCTGCTATTTCTTTATCTGGAAAGAAATATTACAAACCCTCTTCTGCTGTAGCTAAGCAGATCAGGGACAAAGTTGAGAAGATGAGCAAGGATGCTGCTAAAAGTGAGGGTCTTCCTTTGTCGAAGAGTAGGGAAAAGGAAAAAAATGGTGGAGAATCCCAAGAAAAAGTATTTATCCCCACTGGCTTAGGTGGGTCAACAACATCACCTCCACCTGCTGGGGAGAAACTGATGGCAGCTTCCATCATTACGACCATGGGGTATTTGAAGCCCTCCTCTATCGTGTTTTTGAGGTACAAACTGGCCAAGAGAGGCAGAACTAGTGAAGTTTCCTCTGCCAATGACGCTGATCTTTCAAAGGTTAAGCTTGCTCTGGTAAAGATGAATGACGAACTTGCTTCAGAAGCTCTGGCCATGCTCCCCTCGGAGATTTAGACTGCCTCCGTGACTATTTACAAACATTGGACAGAAAGGTGGCAGCCCTTTGTGGAATCCAACAATTTGGTAGACCTCTTCACCACCATGGTGAGCGAAAGAGGGAGGGACTTCGGAATGACCATAGAGATTGAAGACTTCTTAAAAGAATTAATCTATATGTACCAAATACATTACTCCCCAATAGGGGCTGTCACGTGTTGACTATGTAAACCATTATGTAAAATATTTGGTATACGTAGCATCTTCCTTCTTAAAAAATCTTCAAAAGAAAAATAAGGATTTTGCTGATAGAGCCTCCAGGGCCAAGGAAAAAGTCGAAAAAGTAAAAAAACCCAAAGCTGATGCTGATGCCATCAAGAAGCAACAAGTTGAGGAGTTTGTGAAACTCGCCTTTACCTTAGCAGATATTGAGAATTTGAAGAAGGAAGTCCACTTCGTCCAAGAGTGAAGTGGCTTCCATGACTAAGCGAGTGGAGACTTCTGATATGAACCAGAAAATTATTGTTGAAGCCTTGAAGGCCTCAAATGAAGAGAGTGTCTCTCTAAAACAGCAAGTGGAAGGATTGAACACAAGAATTAGTGGCTTGGCTGAAGAGGTGGAGGTGGCTCCGGGTAAGGCCCAATCTGCTAGCAAGGATACTGTGAAGCATTACATAGTGATTTTCCACCTAATTGAAGAGTATCAACGTTTGACTAAACACTAGCGAATGTTTACTTACACTAAAGTGGTTGAGCGGATTGAAGTTCATTCCCAAGCCTTCAACACCTCGAATTCGAAGGCCGAATTCTTGGAGGAAGGCGAGCCCTAGACCCCAGCCTAAGGCGGCAATGTAATAGAACATAAAGATGATGAAGAGGCTGGGAGTGAAAATGCTGAGAATGAAGCAGTGGCTCCTCATGCCATTGTTCCATTTACTAGCGGCCAGCCCAACCGTTACACTTAGAAAACCCGAATCTAAATTAAACCATTTAAAATAGTTTGCAATTGAAACCTAAATCTCACAGTTTGGTCCAATTTTAAACCGTGGTTTGACTGTATATATTTTTTACCTAATCGTCACTAGTTCAATAGTTATAAAATATTTCATACTTTATTAGTGAAAAAACTATATATATTAATTGTAAACTTAAAAACCAACAAATCAAATAAAAATCTCAACAATGGGTAATGAAAATTAGGGTAAGTAACTAATTATTGGTTTTTAGTAATGGACAATTAACCAAATTACCCATTTTCTATTAAAGTTCAATAGTTATATTTTCTCTGGAATAAAGTTGTATTTTATCAGTCTTAAATTCTAACAAAATTTTGATTTTATGTTTTAAATGGTCTGATTTGATTTCAAACTACCATTGAAATTTTAAAATCTAAACAAAATATTTTTAGAACGATTTGACTCGTATCAAAATCTTTGGACTAATTAATGCCTTATTTTGGGCGGCCACGAAAAGGGTTCCATTACCATGCATTTTGGGTCATTTTGTTAAAAAAAATCTGATTGGTCATAGTGTGCATTGATTAAGTATTTAAAAAGCAATAGAGTATGACTTATTACTCTATTATTTGAGAAAAGAACGACTTATCAACAGTCATTAATTGTGCTCGTGAACACATGTATGGAGTCAAGACAATTTTTTCAATCGATTTGATAGAAGCGGTTCAAATATCAGTATCAGTCTCACTATTGCGTGAATTAGTGGGTGTTTGGTGATGATTAAAATTAGATTTTTAGTAGATTGCGATAAAAAGTTTTTGAAATGTATGATTGACATGCTGTGAGACACATGAAATATGTGGTTAATATTGATTGTTTGACTTTAACTTAAATTAAAATATGATTTTAATCCGAAACAAATAGGGTATTAATAGGTTGAAATTGCTGAGGACGATAAATGACGTACTACTAACTTTCATTAATTTAGTATTGTAATGCTGGAATTTGGTAATTGTAAACATAGAATTTGAGTTCGTAGCTCCCAACTCACATTCACCATTAATCCCTTTGTATAGGTCGATAGACTCAAGCTTGACGATCATGTCAAGTTACATTTTTTCAACCTAGGGTTGCGTGTCACCGCTTATTTGAAGGAATTTGATTGGTTGGTGAATTTGATAGGATTATAATGGCACTTAGGCCAATGTCCTGAGTTATCACGTTGTCTCCCTTGTTGATTTGTTGGTTTGGAAGATGATGCCATTAAAGGAGAGCACTTCCTCTTAATGCTCTGATGATGTTTTAAAATGGCATCTCTCATTGTCCGAATCCAACCTCAGCAGTAGGGTATTGGGTTAGGATGCCGAGTTGACCTATTTGGACTCTTCGATAGGTAGATTCTTTTAATCAAGTCAATGAGAGCCATCAACTTATTCAATGTGAATTTAAAATTTACAACATATATATTTTTTTACTGTGCAATCTATTTTACATACAAAAATGTATTTCTTTTGAGTTCTTCAATTTTCTAATATCATTCAGTTTGATCTACGTAATCTTAAACTGTCCATACTTCGAATCATATTTTGAATATTTGCAATTTAGTGTCCGAACTTACAATGGGTGTTCTCTTTTGCCCTTCTTTGACCGATTTCCAGTTCTTTTATCCAAACTCAAGTTTATCCTTCAATAACCGATGTTTAATCAAATTAAATAATGATCCGCCTAATTGACTCCCCAATATCCAATTTTATAGCTCGAATGAAGTGTAGAAATCACACTTATAAGAGGAAGAAAAATTCTATTTGTACATACTATTTTACCTAATAGATGTCATAATGGACAAATGACGGCCCACAGACGCTTCTCCAATAGGTGGAGCCATTTGTCTATTATGGCATCAATTAAGTAAAATATTAGGTACTTGTAGCATAATTCATAAGAGGAATTCAATGAGACTTGTCAGAGAAGTATTATTTTCATAAACATAGGAAAAATGTTAATGATAGATTTTCACATTGTCTAACGAGTTTAATTCAACTATCCTATTTATTTTTTATTCTTTCATTTTCTAATAATTACTCTGATTCTGCAAAGTTTTCGGTCCAAAACTGAATTTTTCAGCTATGGTAATTCCCCTTTTCCAATCTATTTTTTGCTTTTCTAAATATTCGGTTAGAAATTTTAATCCTTTTGAATTTTAATTCTTATATTGTAACGCCCCAAAATTTTATACATCTTGAGGTATTACCAACAATAATTTTCATGTACTTAAAATGCGGAAATATAAAATTCTATTTTTTTAAATAAACAAAACATTCATAGATCATGATCATAAAATTATGTCTTTGATTAAAAAAAAAAATTTAAACATTCTCCTACTAATAAATTTGTTAATAATGTCATTGAGCAAAACGAAGTAATAAATTTAAATAAGAGTAGTAAAACTTAGTATTATTCTCGTAGATTAAAATCTATTGGTAGTCCACTGCACCAGCCCGCCACAGATCCAATCGACCCGAACTAGCATGTAAAACTTATAAGAGTGAGTATTTTGAAAACACCCTGTAAGATACGTGCAGTTTCCGTATACAATTATATGCAATAAAATAAACATCTCACACCACTCTTCACATTTCTCATTTCTCATTTATGGAGTATATCGGTGACCAAACGAGTAGTATTATTCTCGTAGGTTGAAATCCATTGACAGTCCACTATACCATCTCGCCACAAATCCAATCGACCCGAACTAGCCTGTAAAATTTGTAGGAGTGAGTATTTTGAAAATACCCAGTAAGATATATGCAGTTTTCGTATATAATTATATGCAATAAAATAAACACTTCATACCACTCTTCTATTATAGAATATCTCGGGACCAAGCGAAACACTCATCTAGGTCATCTTAAATCCCGTAAGATCTCTTATCTTTTTTCAAAGAACCCGAAGGTCAACAGACAATTCATGCATAAATTACTGAATATAAAAGCATAAGCAAACGAAAACCACTTGTACAAAAATATCTTACATTGATTGATGAAACAAACTTTTGATATAAAAAAATACTTAAAATTTACAGCTGCTTTCAATATGAAAACTGCTGTGTAAAATTCTGTGTGGTGAATTGTGAGACAGGGGCACACTATTTATAGGGAAAATTATAGTAGTTGAGTCAAAATATAACTGTGATAAAAATCATGTTTATCTATCTTGCTAAGAATTGAATTTTTATTAAACCAATCATAATGGTATAAAACTAATTTTATTATATATATATGTACACGTGCACACACATCAATTTGGATATGATATAACATTTTTCAAATTATAATGGTATAAAACTAATATTATTTTAATATATATATATATATATATATATATAGACACACACACGTGCACGCAGTTCTTGAAAATGGCAATTTGGATATGATTTAACATTTTCAAATTTATGATAAACGTGATTATCAAATAAAATATTATATTCTATCTTTAATTATCTTCATAACGTAATAAAAAAAAACTATTAAATACATTTTTTTGGATTGAAATAACTTGGGCTTAACTCATGTGAACTAATATTTTCTTCAGTCCAAACTACGTTATTTAATGCGAGCTACAAAATGAGCTCAATATTGATATATTTTTGTCACTCTCTAAAATTAATATTTGGCCCAAAAAATATAAGAATTTAAAATTTTATTTTAGTCTATCAACTTTCAAAATCATAAATGGGACAAAATAACTTTATTCTAAAATTTCATGGTGTTACATCTATTGTTACCAATTTGATTAACTGGTGATCAGTCTCTCTAATAGTTATGATTTGATATGTTTGTAAGCATGTCCAGACATGTTGTTAGTTCTATAGCGCATAAGGTTCGTCATGAGTCAGTTCGGTTCGATTCTCTTCAAAATCGACCCGACCCAAAATTTTCGGGTATTTAATAAATGGAACCGTCGGGTCCAAATATAATTATGGAACTGCTCGGGTTCGGTTCGGTTCGGTTCTATTCGATTCCGTACCATAATTAAAAAATTTTAACATTTACAACAACACTACATAAATACAACTAATAACATGTTCATTCGTAACTTTTACAAATTAATGTAGCCCAATTTAAAAACATATAAATAACAAACTGTCTAATAAGATTAATTCAATGTATATAAATATCAAAAATTAGATACTAATATTAAAATATCTGTGATCCATATCAATAATTCATTTGCTTCAAACAGTCTGCATAAAGAAAATGAAATATAAATTAAAAGTTATCAAAATAAAATATTTTTAAGTATTGGTAATACTTACCAACTATTTGATTTAATTAGTAGCTACCGCCATCGATGAAATGAAGGAGCTTCAAAATCGATTTGGGAATGAAGATGTATGTTTTAAAATTATCAAATGATTTGGGTTTATACAGGAGTGGGCGCTGCTTACCAAATGAAATTGGAATGAAAAGGGGAATGATAAGGCCCAAATGTTAGGCTAAGAAAAAATTAAATTGGTTAGACTTGGCTGGTTTGTTTAATTAATTTGTTAATTTGGAGAAAATTAAAATAATTTAATTAATTCAATATAAAAAAATATAAAAAATTATTTAGATTCAGTTCTTATTTGATTTTTTGGTTCTTGGTCTAGAACCGATAACTGACCCAAATCCATTGATTCTCGATTCAGATACCCGATTGAGTATTTAACTCATGAAGAACCGCTTGGTTTGAATCGGTTTGGGTTCGGGTTCGGTCCGTTTCGGTTTGACTCTGAAGTTTTGTTCAGCCCTAAGCGCAGTAGTAGCTTACTTTGATTTTTCTTCACTTTTTAACCTGAGATTTTATTTTTTCTAAAAACCTTCTTACGTTTCTTGTCTTCAAGATGTAACAAATACTTATTAATTTTACTCTTCTTATTAAATTTTAAATATTTGGAAATACACTACTCTTTTGAAGAATACAATTAATGATAAGCGAGATCGAATCTACATGAACTACTAATTTACAAAGTTAAATCTAATCTAAATTAATTTCTTGTAACCTTATTCACGAAATTAAATTTTTGCTTAAAATATCTCAAAAGAAGAGTAAAAGAACTTAGGGTCCGTTTGATTGAAAGGGTGGAAAATAGGTGGAAAAATTTTTATTTACAGGGAAAAGATTTTTTTTAGAAAATGTTTTCCAGGGAATTG
>CAIGRO010234451.1:0-13112 GCA_903798355.1 Fraxinus baroniana | reverse complement strand
TCAAGTTATTTGTGAGACAACAAAAATGTTTTGACATCCCAAGACATATAATTGAGCTTTAGGGGAAAAAAAATGATACCTATTAAACATGATTATACATGTACACAAATACAAGTACTCAGGCATATTTCCCCATATCGAAATTAAAGTTAAATTCAAATTTAGACAATAGTGCACTCTTAGGTATTGTAAAAAGAAACGAGGCATATCCTGCAACATTGATTCTAAATGATCTAACATACATATTGGGTGGACATGCTTTGAATAATTTAGACAAATTGAATTCTTCCTTTAAAATTATAACAATTACATGATTTTCTTGGGCATGCACATTCACGGCATGAAGTTACTTAAAATGTAGCAATAATAAAAGTTGTGAATGAAGCAATATGCATCAAAGAAAAAGAACACGAAAAATAAAAACACTGACCACCTTGCACAATTTTCCGGAGTTTGCATTTGCTAGCAATGATGCCAACTTGAAGCTCTCAAAAATCCCCAAGATTTAAGGCAAACAAAGAAAATAAAGTGAATCTTGACCCTACTGCTTATATAATGCGATTTATTTACCAGATTTCATGTCAACGCACTCTACTCTTCCATATTTGGATAACAATCGCTCCAAATCNAACAAAGAAAATAAAGTGAATCTTGACCCTATTGCTTATATAATGCGATTTATTTACCAGATTTCATGTCAACGCATTCCACTCTTCCATATTTGGATAACAATCGCTCCAAATCCAACTCGCACTCAGAGTTCCCACATGATTTGGATTTTGGCTTATTTAAACTTGGGCTTAAAATTAGCCAACTCACCATTTAAGCAGCATGTTTGGATGGGCTTTCAACTTATAAGATAGTTTGTCCATATTTATATGCCAGCCAAACATGCTTCTAGACTCTATTCCACTTCATAATAGAAAAAGCAAATCAAGAAAGTGAAGTGAAGGATGTGTATTGCTTTAACTTCAAATTTACATTTCTAATATTGACAAAATATTCTTCAAAGCCATGACACCAGATCTCCATTAGAGTTAATACCGAATATAATTCACATAATTTTTCTTCGATAATATATACAACAACAAATAACTTCAGATACAAAGATGCTCAGAAAATGCTAAATTAGCTTTCACTTAGCAACATAAAACTGACCTTTTGACCCAAGGGTAGTCCTATGAGTCCCAAAGTCAACTTCTCTTTTGCCTTCTTTGGTTTATGTGATCCTAATCCTCTCTTGACATGGTTAATATAAGCTTGTGCAGGGTCCAACCTACCTTTGATGGAATCGAAGACTAATTAGAAACTTGGCAAATTATCTTATGTTTGGAGTTCACATTAATAATGGACAAACATCACTATGACAAGAAGTATGTTCCATATTCTCCAATTAGGAACGAGAATTAGCTCTAGATAATCAGTTTTAAGTGAAAAGTAAATAAGCCATATTTTTCATTCAAAATCTAATTGTCTTGCATGAGGTGTCTTTCTCTTTATTGTAAAATTGTCAAAGCTTCAAGCATGGAGATTTAATTCACCATATGTCAAAGTTATATTCACATTCTCAAATAAGGAACAAGAACTGGATATGGACGTTCATGTTGCATGATAAGCCATTTTTATAACTCAGATGAGTAAGTAACATTTATTCCTCTTTATTTCGAAGAAGTAAATCCAAGAAAAGAAAAGGAGCCATGTGAGATAATTGATCATCATTTTTCTATAGCAGAATGAACTAAATTATTGTAGAGACCATAGATCATTATCATTTATGTTAGTGAAGGTCATGGACGATTATAATTGGGATCATGAAAGGGTGCAGTATTATTTCTAGATAATTATAATGAGCGTAATGCATCTATAAATAACTCTCATCTCTAAACATTTTCTAAGTACACTATTTTATGCTCAATACATTTCGATTTAAAACACCCTTCTTGGTCAATAACATTCTCATAGGCAAATGTTGTACTTACAACATTTTTAAGTATGCTATTCTATGCTAAAATCTTCATAAAGAGAGGCACGTGGCTTCTTAACTATATTTTATTTTGTTGTTATCTGATTGAGTTTCGTCAAGTTCAAAGAAGCACCCAACAATTTCAAAGAGATTCAACTGTTGAAGGAAATCCAGCAATATTTAAAATAAACAATTTAGGCAAAAAAAATAGAGACATAATTAAAACATGGAAACCAATATTGGAGGAGTTTATGGGCGTTGACGTGGACGCCCCCATATTCGAAAATGTATCCATACCCAATCTCGAAGATGAAGCGTCATCAAATCCTGACGCCAACTCCATGAAACCAATTTTTGAATACTTCTCAGGAGTTCTGCATTGGATTCCTCTTTGTTTATGCTCAGAGTTAGATTTGAGGCACAAATCATAACAATTTGAACCTTTGCCCGGAAAAAGAACAGATTTCCCAGATCTAGAAAGAGAGGAAAAGCAAAACATGATTTTACCAAGAGAAAAGAAATCGCAAGACATACAGTAACTGGACATTGCTCTCCCTCTGTCCAACATGTGAACACATGCTCACAGAGAGAGACATTAAAGGGAGAGAAAATCCAAATCATTGGTGAAAGGTAATATCAGGAAAAGGAAGCATTCGTGGAATGTTGAATAGTAGAACTCGTCTTTTGTATAATATAACTAAAACGTGAAATTCATATCTTAAGCAACACTCATTGAAAAGGTAATTGTATATAATTCATCGGATGCTCCACCTCATATTACTTAATGCTCATAAATTCAGTATTTTATCTATTTTAATGAAAAAAATGCATAACCTCACAAAGATTAACTACACTTGGTTAAGAGGCTAAAAACGAAGTTCCACATTGATGAACATTTTACAAAAAAATCACTAACTCAAGCATATGCACAAAATACTCAATTAAGTTTACAAGAAGTAATCTCTTTCCCACAACATCCACTTTCCACCAAGAATGTGCTTTAGTTCACTCCATATGTTCATCAAATAAAATTTGAAAAAAGAAAAGAAAGAGCAGAGGCTAAGTAGTTAGGATAGGAAATTAGGAAAAGAAGAAATTTGAAATTTGAAATTTTGCTTGAACTTACCTTAAGTCACAATCATCATAAAGAGATTCAACAGGGATTGGGCCCATTGTGTTGGCACTAAGAATTTCTTTGGTGCGCTTAACTTGTTTCTTCAATTTGGCCATTGCTTTCACATTGTTTCTGATGTCGACCCCATTCCCGAGTTGTTTGTTAAACTCATCTGCAAAGTACTCCACCAGCTGTAGTTCCATATTTTGACCTCCAATATAGTTTCTGATAGGATTACCATCCACTCATGTAATTCTAGGCTTGTCACTTGGAAAACTAATGGCCGTGATAAGGATGTCTCCCATTCCAGTGTGATAATTTGCAGATCAATGGCATCGCATTAGATATTAGATTAATTCGAGAATGAATTATTTATAGAATAAGACAATAACAATAATAATAATAAAATCAACCTATCACAATCACTACCAACCAGATAACTCGTATCTTTTCTTGACCCTCTTACAAATAGGCACATGCCAGAAATCATCAGCTCTTTAGTGATACTATTACATTGGTAAATAGGTTTAGACAGACATAAGCATTAAGAAATGCTGTTGATTTCATTAATATAGAATAGGAGCCAGCTGGGAACTTTCAATTAGAGCAAGTAAATTAACTTTTATAATATATTGAAGGTTCCATTATCATGCCTAACATTTGATAGCACATAGCCAACCGAATTACAAGAATTATGTGAATCAAGAGTTCTGCGAATGAGCACAATCAAGATACTAAACAATGTAAATTTGTGAGCTCCCTAAGTCTTAATAATCAATAATAATCAATTAAGAAAATACCTGTCTTTCCAGACCTTTGATCAGAAACTCGGAAACTTAAAATTGTCTTCAACCTAGGAGCAATCTCATCAATTGTAACAGTTGTGAAGAGCTGGTATTGGTTTCATAAATCAGTTATAGAATTGAATGGGAATATATCATTGAACATCATCCAATAAATTTTATGTGAGGATTGACATTAGCAGAGCACGCACATGCGTACACACACAAAAAATTTTTGAATCGAAGATTTGTCTAAATAGAAGTCAAAGAGAATCCATACATTGGAGTTTGTGTCTACTTTAACATCAATTGTGATATTCTTGTGCTTCAACCAAGTATTGACATGAGCGAAAAACAGTTCACCTTTCTTTGTTCCCGAGGAAGCTGCAAGAAGAGAAAATAAATAAAACTGGTGTTAGGTTTACTCGAGCCAACAATTTTGATAAACACAAAAATCCACTCAAAACTGATTTAGATATAACTAATCAGATGAAAAAAAAAAAAGTAGAAAAGTGACAAATAACAATCAAAACATGTAACTTAAACCTGTTAAGCAAAAAAATCAAATAACAGACAATCAATAAGCATGAACTTACGGCGGTCCAAAACGAACTAACATTCAAAATAAGAAATGCCTCTTCAAGTCACTTTGAGCTACAAATTTTTTTCAATAGTACATAAATTCGTGGCATTAAAACTGGTCTCGAACTTTTGAAAGAAGCTTATAATATGAATCAGTTCTATCAAAATAATAATAATAACAGAAGAATTCAAAGATTATTCAAGTTCCTAAAACATAATCAAAACTATCAACTACACAAAGTGAAGAAATTGATTAAAACAAAGTAAAATAACACCCACCTGGAAGAAAGTGGAGGAGAAGGGGTGGCCCAAAGGAAAACCCGTAAGCAATTACATGAGCCCGGTTGTGCCTTGTTGTTGATGTTTGTGAGGCGCTGACGGAGCTAGGGCTTTCTTCGGCTCGATCTTTTGAAAAAGCTGCGATGGGTCCTTCATCCAAGAGTTCCAAAACAAATTTACTAATTTCATGACTCAGGTATCAATGATGCTCGCACAGATCATGAATACATAAATATTGCCAGAGAGCTCTTCCGACCAGTTGGAAGAAGCTTCATTCCCCGTTAAGTAAATAAAGTATGAAGGCTTGTAAAAACAAAACACGTAAAGTCAAAACACAGTTACACAATGATGAGCTCCTATGAACCAAGAGTCTCCACACATGCATTTGAACTCATGGTCCTTAAGTCAACTAAGATGAAGCTATGCCTAAATATATTGTTCTGTAAATGCATAATAGAAAAAAACATACCAATCATGACCTAGAGGCCTTTCGTATAAGAAATAAGATAACTGGTTGCAGTAAAGATGTCACAATGATCTGAAAGACCCAAAGGTCTGGACCTACCTGGAAAAAGATCACCAATATCACAAGAAGAACTCCTACTGACACTGCACCACTGTAGTAAAATATTAAAGACTTGCTAAGCCAGGAAGCAAGAGTAATCATCGTTATCCCCAAGACCAAAAATACTATATATTATGATGCTCCAATCAAAACCAAATGGTTTTCACAATATACCACATGATAAAGAGGGAAAAGGGGAAGAAAATGTTCACCGCTTATATAATGAACAACATAAAGAAATACAAATTTCCCAATCTCATTCACCATAGAAATATAGCTATATTTCTCTGTAAGCAAAAAAGATAAATTGTTTATCAACTCATCTAAAAGTTTAAGAGATCCAATTTTTTCCATATCAAAGTCTTTTAACGCATGCATTTTAATAAATGGAGGTCTTTCACTCACTTTGATACCAAGTTAACCATTTTTATCTATCATTTAATTATTTATCTTCAACGTGAACCATAATCCAGAGTTTCGATAACGAAAAGAGATTACAGAGGAAAAATTCTCCAAACTATTCTCTGACATGATTTGTCTGCTACGTAGAAAATAAAATAGATAAATATGAAAACTACATTTGCAGCTAAATACATCAACAATTGCTATAAAATTTACAACAAGAAAAAGAAAAATTAGAAGAAAGAGTATGAAGTAAAAAGAATGCACTAAAAGAAATGACCAGAGGATTTCATAGACAAAGCTAATGTAATAGACAAAATTGGGAGAAGATGATGCCAACTTATCAGTAAGCCAAAACAAGATACAAAAATGGAAGTTAAAATACGGAAAAAAAAAATGGAGAGTATTACAGCAACAATATACTAACTGTACTAACTAAAACAAATGGACAATATTACAGCAAAAAGAAAGAAAATAACTGTAATATCAACCTGATTGTAGCAACCTTCCACTCTGTTTCGCTCTCTATATCAACCCTTCCACTCTTCCACTCTGCAAAACCATTAACCATTACTCTCAACGTGGTGAAGTGCTGAAGTGAGGATAAGAATTGCCAAAATTGATGTGGAAACAACATATGCAATATCTTATTTTATCGTCAATTCTAGCTTTACAATCAAACACTTGTAATTAAGAAAGAAATAAGAATCTCAATGGCTTGTCGAGGTGTAGTTCAATCTTTTCTGCAAATTATTCCAACTGATAATTCAATCCACCTCCCCTATTCCCTCCCCCACCCCTTCATGGGCATTTTTCTTGTCTACACAGGTTTATGACATTTTCCATAAAGTATAAGTTAATTTCAAAAAGTTCTACTTCAATCCACAGGAATGTTCATCCTGTTGATCACCAAAATCTTGTCAAAATAAATAAGCCTAGTTGTCTCCCACTGGAAAAATGTAAAATCAGCTAAAATAAACCTTAGATGGTTGAAGTAATTATCACCAGAGCAAAAACAGAACATGATCATATTCATACCCAAAGTAACATTTCATTTTTGTGTAGAAAATGTACTACTACTAAAGCACGTCCATATGTATAAAGGAAGAAAACATTATACCAACCAAGCAAATATTAAAGTCGTAATATGACTGCCTACAATATAATATATATAATTTCCTTAAGCTAAATGCAATAAAAGGTAATAATATATATAATAACTAAAAATAGAAATATGAAATGGAGTCCAAGTCATACCTTTTATTCAAGCAGAAAATTTGAACAAGAGAGTTTCATAGAAGGATTAGGAAAATGATGCTGCTGCTGTTGTCCTCAGCTGTAAAAATCAGGAGAAGGAAGTTCAACTTAATAAATAGCAAGAAGACAAAGCATAACTTAGAAGGTTATAAAAATATAAATTTTTAGAAAATTTAAGTATTTACTAAGCCCCAATTTGTTTCGAGATGGCTGAAGTTCAACAAGTCATTCATTCTGTTCATCAGCTAAACTTTGTTAGAATTCAGGTTCAATGCCCAATTATAACATGTTTTAAGTTTGGTGTTTGACATGACATTTTTTGCTAAAACATAGAGGAATACTAATGTTTTTAATCCCATTAACTAAAGTTAAAATCAATGAGATGATATTTCCCAAATTTTAAAAATAAACACTTACAAACTGCAAACATGGAAAAGACACGGCAAGCCTTTCAAGGCAAACTGCTTGCACCAATATGCATATGTTGTGTACTCAAACTGGATGGATACAATGGAGAAGTTTAAATGTTAAGACTCTAATGAACATATTCTTTCTAGAAAAAATAAACAGAAATATGTAATAAAAACAATGTGAAATTGATTCACAGTACCATCCAATGAAATAGAAATAACAGCCAGAAGAACAAAAGGAATGACTTCCATTATTATTAAGTGTTGATTCTATTCAAATTGCACTGGAATACCCAACACATCAGAATTTTAGCATGTCAAATTTACTCTACTAAAAAACATTTATCGAGTCAAAGTTATAAAGCTACTCTACATAGAAATTGATAGAAACATAAATAAAAAATAAATAAATACATTAAACACATAACTCACCTTAGAAAGAATTTTAGAAAACGGGAGGATATAAAAGATTCAACAAATATAAACCTCTTGAGACTTTATAATTAAAAAATTGCAGTATTTCTTTGTACCTCA
The DNA here is from genome assembly GCA_903798355.1 of Fraxinus baroniana. Lineage (NCBI taxonomy): Eukaryota > Viridiplantae > Streptophyta > Magnoliopsida > Lamiales > Oleaceae > Fraxinus > Fraxinus baroniana. The sequence goes on along the minus strand of CAIGRO010234451.1, from coordinate 5,224 downwards.
TGTACTAAGTCTAAAATTTCTCTATAAGCAACATTCTTTGTACAAAGACTGTGTAAAGAGATTGAATGTAAAGCTGATGGTTTAATCAATATACCATATCAAGTTCAGGTCCTCTTTGCAACATTCCCGAGAAAAAACATATATATGTCCTTGAAAACTAATATTATAATATAAAAAATTTTATCAGTACAAATTCTACATCATCAGGCAGTTAAGGTAAGATGCACTTTGAGATTTCACCACAGATGTCCAATAAAAACACTGCATTTAATTGACAATGTGTTCTAATTACTTCTCTATAACAGTTCATGTTCTCTTTCCGAAAGAAAGAAATTGTTGATGAATTGAGGAGAATTCAATGTTCTAAGTAGAAAAAAATATATGTATTAAACATCGAATGTCCTAAGCAGAAACAGTTTTAAGGATGTTCTTGGCTTCTTCACATTGTAGTAACTTTGTGGATCCAATTAACAGTGAAGAAAAGCCATATCAAAAGTTTTTTAAAACAAAGCTGCAAAATTATCTAATTTTGTGCTTTTTTAAAAACAAAAATTTCCAGATACCATCGTAAATTTGAAGCTATAATATAATCACCACTGCAGCTTGGCCATTTATGAAGAAAGCTGGTCCCATGTTGTTTACACTCGACTCGACTCCCAAATATTGGAAGTTATGAATACCAAAAACAGCTTTTGCAAACAATTCGGACGACTCAGTTTCTTTATAGAACATCAGTTCAGTTATATAAATGATAAAAAAGTGTGAACACATAAGTAATAAACTCAGTACACTGACTAAAAAGTTTCACAGTACAGCATTCCCTATGGTAATTCTCAGCTGAAAACAAATACAATCTCTATTAGAAGCAAAATTATGCAATTATAGTTCCTTAATCCTAATCAGGGGCGGACACTCTGTGTCGCACAGAGACACTAAGGCGCAGTGCGCCTCTACAACGGAAATGGTGTCTCGTCATCTTAAATTAAAAATCAGCAAAGACCTACCTTTCCGGTCGCTTTCCGATGGGGCGGTTTCCGGTCGCGGTGACTCAGTCATTGTAACTGTGATTTAATTAAATTATTTGGGGATGGATGAAGGAAATGAGTGAATATAGTTGTTGACGACTGTGGATGAAGGGGATGAGTGAATGTGGTTGTTGCAGAGAGTGAAACACAGGGAGAGAGAAAGGAAAGGGCTGGATGGTTTTCCTCTCTCGCATAGGGTTTCTTCGTTTCTGGGAAGTGGGAATGGAGAGAGGAAGCAGACGAGTTCGATTAGGGTTTTAACTTTTTTTTTTTAATGCCAAAACGACGTCGTTTTGGTGAGACGAAAGTGTGAACAGTAAAATAGAAAGTGGCTCTTTTATTGTATAGGGAAATGGGCTAAATTTTATTAATTCGAGCCATAAGGCCATATCTATTTATTTATCCGACCAATTTTCTTTTATTCTTTTTCAGAATTTGATTATCATTTTTTACCCGATTAGATAAAAATGAAATACACTGATGACTCTTCGTTGATAGACATGTTGATTAGATCCGACCATCAAATCAAATGAAATGTGAATAGTCCGTCCTCTATTTGAAATAGGATTAAGCTGCACGTACAGAACTAGTTTCACAGAATGTCTACAGAAATTCAAAAGGCCACCACGTGTCGTGAAAGGAAAAAGGAAAGGACGGTTGGCTTTTGGAGAAAATTATTCATAAATTCATTCAATTACTTATATTTTTGTCTTAAATTTTGGGCTCACTACGAAATATCAAATGAAGTCGAAATATTATATTTTTAATATCATTTTGAAGTACTCACGGCCTACTATTTTACGTCGTTAACGGTGTGTGAAACGGCTAATTGTAGCAAATGTTACGGAGCGTAAAAGTAGGCCATTCCAAATTAATATTTCGAGAATTTCGATAACAAGTTAACTTTAAAAATTCTTCGACAATTGTAAGCTAACTGAATCCATAAATCTTCTATATCCTCTCGAAGCTCATTTCGAGAGCTATATCATAAACATATCGAATGATCCAAATGAATATCGAAAATAGTTAAACGTACGTCAAACGTGTGTGTTAAAAAGATACGTATAACGCACGACATTAGTAGATTTTTCTAAAAAAAGACTTGAGGTGAGATCGAGGCAATTTTGTGTTACCTATTTATAAGTTCAAGTCGGCCTGTGCATGACGTAAAAATATGAAAACTAATCTTAATATGGTACAATTTATACACGAGATAAACATTAAGAAACGTTGCTTTCATAAGCCTTTTTGCCACCCGTTCACATTAGCGAAAGACAGGGTTACCGGCTCATTATCTTGAACTTAGCTCTACAATTTTAACAAGTGATCATTAATTTTCGTCCATAAATGTAAAAGATAGTCTTGCATGTGTTTTCATGCATCTTTTATTTCACTTTATATGGAAAAGTTTTTTGGGCCTCAATTTCTTCATTGTTAGTATACCGTATTGAACTTGAGCCTTTCATTTTTATCGAACTTACTTTCCTTATTTTTTTTTAAAGAATTATGATAATACATTTATCTCTTTTTGATAGTTATAGTTATGGGTGTGTTTGAGTCACATTATTTTGGAATAATATATTTTGGAATAATAGATTGATGCCGATGGAGAATGTGTGATTGAAAAAGAAGGAAAAATTATTGATGTGATAAAAAACGTGTTACACCCAACACAACTGTAAAACATACATATTTTATGATTAATCAGTCGTAGTTAATGGTTCCTCATCACCAACATGATATTCCAATCGAATTCATCTGCAGTCGTAAAATGTCGTATTTTAATATACTTTGTACGAGTCACAATAAAGAATATAATGGATTAAAAGTAAAAAAATAATATACGTTTCCAATATTTATGACTATTTCTTTGACTTGGGAGTATGCAATATTTTCCCAAAAATAAAAGTGAGAATCATTGTTGTCCCATTGGAATTATAAACAGAGGTTGGTCCCAATACCATGGGTGCATCATTGAAAAAGAAGGTTCCAAAATTATGGGCTCTCTATGCAAATGAAACTGCAAACTTTATGGAAAAATTCATGAATTATGCTTTATCTATCATAAAATCAAAAATTAAGCCTCAAATTTTAAAATTGCAAAAATCAGATTTTTCATAAATTAATTAATTATATTTCACGATTATTATATTAAATTAAATATTAAACTGTAATATAATATAATTAACACATCCACCCCACCCCCCTAATGCTCTGGTAACTACTACGGTGACCGATGACCACTGTTCATCGGTCACAGATAAAAATTTTTGTAAGTCACAGATTATTTTGAAGTCACAAATCTAAAATTTTTAGGTCACATTTTTTTTATCGATCACAGATCTAAAAATTTGTAGGTCACAAATCATTTAATTGGTCACTGATGAAAAAAATTATATGTCACGAGTTGCATATTTTCAAATTTGTTGGTCACAGATTCTTTTTTTAGTTACAAATTATCAATTTTAAGGTCACAGACACCAGAAAGAACCACCACCGCCATTGACCCGCAACAACAATAACAAAAAACGACCACCACCACACGGATCACTATCACTACCACATGACCGCCACCACAGATCTACCACCACCGCCCAAAACATACCACCGTTCACCCACACACATAGATCCGTCACCACATACAGAGATCCACCTCCAAACACATAGAGATCAGCCACCCCCCCACAAACAGCGCATACCCACAGCACATCCTCGCACATCCACTGCACTGCCATTCTATCACTAAAAAAAAAAAAAGGCAGCAGATCGACGTTGCTGTGCGACACAACAGACGCTGATGTGTCGTACAGCACAGCAGCAGCGATTCGCTACTAAGCGACACAGCAGCGCGATGCTGCTGTGTCGCACAGCACAGCAGTGTGTCGCCACGTTGCTGCGTCGCACAACAGATCAAGGGGGGAAGAAAGGGAGGAGACGGGATGAGGGGAGGAGAGAAGTGGGAGAGGAGGGAGAAGGGGTGGTGGCGGCCGAAGGCGACGAGAGGTGGTGGTGCGGGTGAGAGAGGGAGGACATATGAAATGGATTAGGGTTTGAATGAGATGTTATATTTAAAATAAAGTTGGTGGGAGTAGGTAGTGGGGTGGGTATATAGATTAATTTAATTTAAAATATTATTAATAATATTAATTGTGAAATTAAAACCTGATTTTTGATTAAATAAAGTAAAAACCCGATTTTTTAAAATATAAAACTAAACACCTGGTTTAGTGTAATTTCCTCTTTACCACACTGCAAGTGGTCCGGTTCTAACTTTTCTTGGGCTTAGCCACGGGGCATTCGAGCCGGCTAGCCAAATTTGACACTCCTATCTTACTGTACATGTTTTGTCTTATATTGCTTAACCAACAATTATTTATTCTTTCTTTGTGTTTTTATATTTTCGTAACAAGAATTAATAAAAGAAAATTTCTAGGTTCCAGAAAAAGAAATGATTTTTGCTTGAATAATACTATTTATAATTATAATGATGAAATATCGGTGATGTGACAATTTAGGTGGAATAATGAGATAAGACAGTTCAATTTTCATGAGAGAGTGGGTTGAACTGTTTTATCTCATTATCCCATCTAAGTTACCACATTTGATGAATAATCATTATAATGAAAAATAACATTATTCTTCTTGCTTGCTCACCGATTTGTGTGGCATTTCTAAAGCTTTTAGATTTGTAAGATTTTGCAATAATTCTTTTGTCTTAACAAGGACAGAACTTGCAGTTCATAATCTATGAAAAATAATGGTTTGTTACAAGTAGAATAAATTACTTATTTGAATAGTAAAGTTGATATGAATCTTTCCCAATCTTAAGAAACCAATTTTTTAGAGGTTGCCTGGAGTTGCCACAAACTTATAATCAACTCCTGTTTGCTGTGCGGGAATTTTAAAAAATCGTGAATCCAAGCTCTGAAAAACCATCAAACGAACACCAACTCTAGACTTGCTCAACCCTCAACTTGCACTCTTTGGTTGCATTTCTCACCCACTCCGGTTGTCCTTTACTATCCCATAAAGGATGATACAGGTGGTGGTGACTACAATATAGAGTAGAGATGTCAAAATGGGTGGGCCGGCCCGTAATTCGGAGGCCCACCCGTATTTGAACCAGCCCGTAATTCGGCCCACGAACCGAGTGGGCCGAACACGGGCCAATGGGACCCGGAACCGGTCCGGTCCGGGCC
>CAIGRO010234370.1:0-13051 GCA_903798355.1 Fraxinus baroniana | reverse complement strand
TAATGATATATGATCATATGCAAGCATTCGGGCTTGCTGGCCAGAGAATGAGGTGAGGGCATCCTCAAGGCGTTGAACCTCGGGGGCCAAACCTGCGATTCGTGAAACTAGGACAGGTGGTTTCGCTCTCCAATAAAGCCTATATCTTGGGAAGAAATGTAGTGAAGATCAGAGAAATGCCTATACTTCAATTGTAATAAGCGTTTCATTCCTGGCCATAAGTGCCAAAACCCCATGGCTCTTTTTAATTGAAGGGTAAGAGGACTAAAAAGATGAAACTATTGGCCACATCCCCAAATTCGGACCGATAATCAAGCAATTGAAGTAAGAAGTGGGGAGGAGCATGCGAAAATTATTCTTCACTTTTTTTTCGGGTTAGAATATCGAACCATGATATTGCAATTGTTTATAGGCAAGCATCATGTTAATGTGTTGGTAGACAGATGCTCCAGCCACAACTTTGTTAGCGATGGGATTTCTTGCCACCTACATTTATCTATCACCTCTACCCACACCGTGAGGATTTTTTTATGGAGGGCAAATTTTTTGTCAAGAGAAACATGAAGCGGTTCCATTAGAGATCTAAAGCTTCTCATTCACTGTCACCTTATTCTCTATTCCATTATAAGGACTGGATAACAAGTTGGGCATACAATGGTTAGTAGAATTGAGGATGATATTATGTGATGGCATAACTTGACTATGAGATTTAATTAGCAAAAGGAGTCCAAGGTGCTTCACAGTCAAAAAGATTCTTCTTCTCTAGAAATTACTATACAATCTCTTGAAAAATATGTTGAAGGTGGGGGCACTTATTTGCCTTAATGGCTAAAGAAGCCAAAGAAAATGATAGGGGTAATGCCCAGTCGTTATTTGGAATAAAAAGCATATGAGAAGAATATGGTGAAATTCCTAAGGAACCACGTTCTTTACTTCTTTCCAGAGAAGTGGACCACCACATTCCGTTGAAAGATAGAGTATCGGCTATCAATGTACACCTTTATAGGTATGCACACTTTCAAAATGATGAAATAGAACATCAAGTATCCTAGATGCTAGAAAATGGGACCATTTGCCCCAGCTACCATCTGTTTTCATCACTAGTTTTACTGGTTAAAAAAGGATGGTTCATGGTGGTCCTACATAGATTATAAAGCCCTAAATGAAACCGCAATCAAGGATTACTTTTCCATTTCGATGGTATATGATATGATCGACGATCTACATAGTGCCAAATATTTCACAAAGCCAGATCTTAGAGTTGGATATCATCAAATCCGAGTCCATCCTGAACATGTACACAAGATAGCGTTCCAAAATCATAACGGGCATTATGAGTACTTGGTCATGCCTTTTGGACTATACAATGTACCGTCGACATTCCAGGCAACCATGAGTACAATTTTTAAACCATTACTCGTAAGTTTGTTTTGGTATTTTTCGATGATATTTTGATTTATAGCAGTTCATGTGAAGTTCATTTAGAACACATTAAAGTTGTTTTTCAAATTTTGCAAAACCAGCAATTCTTTCTAAAACACTCTAAATGTGCATTCAGACAAGCTAAGGTGAAGTATTTGGGGTTTCTAATTTTCGATGAAGGAGTGCAAGCAGATGAAATAAAAATGGCGTCTATAAAGAATTGGCCGAGACCCAATAATGTTGCCGAACTCAGAAGATTCTTGGGGCTTACCTAGTATTACCACAAGTTTGTACGTAACTATGGCACTATTGCCATCCCTTTCACACAATTATTAAAGAAAAGGGATAATTCCAATAGGATGAGAAAGCGGAAAAAGCTTTCGAAGAGCTCAAGACTGCAATGACCACAACCCCGGTATTGGCTATTCCTAATTTTAATGAGATTTTTGTAATTGAAACCGATGCTTTAGATGCAGGTATAGGAGCAATTTTGTCTCAACAAGGTCGGCCAGTTGCATATTTAAGCTGAGCCTTAGGATTAAAAAAGAAGGCATGGCTTGTTTACTATAAAGAGTTGCTTACAATTATTGTAGCAATTCGATGTTGGAAACCTTGTCTCTTGGGATGAAAGTTTTGAAGCTTAACTGACTAGTGGCGATTCATCTTAGAGCAATGAGTTTCAACTCCAGAACAACAAAAATGGGTGACCAAACTACTTGGTTATGAATATGAAATAATGTACAAGCCCGGTAAAGAGAATAGTGCTGCATATTCATTATCCAGAAAAATGGCTAACCAACCCTTTGGGCCATCTCTAAACATAAGTTCACGATATGGGCTAAGCTAGAAAAGTAACAGCTAAAAGTCCATGGGTCCAATAAGTAAGTGTGGGAATCGAACCAAGTTCGATTGATGTTCCCATAATTTGTGTTAAAAATGAGTTTTTGGCAAATGCGACTTTATCAAAACCACACTTTCAACTGGATTGCGACACTTAGATGAATCTTGGCTGTTAGTTTGAATTCGGAATGGTTCTTTTCTTTATACCATTTTCATTTGGCATTCTCAGTGGTTAGCTTTAGGGTTTCATTTTGTAATTTCTCTAGGAGTGCGTCGTTTTGAGGGTTTTCTCTGGTCTTTTGTTTTCTCTGTAATTCATTCTCAAATTCTTGATTTGAGAAGGCGGTCTGTAATATTTTAGCCACTTTGTGATGATATTCTGAGTGAATATCTGTTAGGAAGTGTTTGTGGTTCTGATTTGTTGTTTGTGAGATTCTGAAGCAATTCTTTGTGGTTCGTATAGATCAATTGTTGTATTTTGAGAGAGATAAGTGTTCTGTACTATTCTTTTTTATTTGGCTGAACATTATTGTAACATTTGTTGCCATTTTGGGCATTATAGTGGAACCGAGCACAATCCTACTTTTGGATGCTCATTAGGGGATGTAGGTGTTAAAAGTCACCGGACCTCCAGGACTTAGGCCGAAATATATCGATTGTGTTCCTTTAATTTTCTGCACTTTATTTCAGAGAAAGTTTTGGTATTTTTTTGTTGCTTGGTCTAATATTGTGTGTTCCTGGCCTAATAGTAAGGAGCCGCATGCGATAATTGCCAACAAAAAAAAGTTGATTCTAGAGAGCATGCATGCCTATTACAACCTTTACCATTGCCATCATAGGTATGGGAGGACATTTCCATGGATTTTATAGAAGGCTTGCCTAATTCCAACGGGAAGAATGACAACCTCATAGTAGTAGATCGATTAACAAAGTATGCCCATTTTATCGGGGTAAACCATCCATTTACCACTAAGAAAATAGCAGAAATGTATATTAATAGTGTGCCTCATCTCTGTAGAATTCCTCGCAGTATTCTTAGTAATCGTGATGCCTTGTTTCTGAGTAAATTTTGGAAGAACTCTTTAAGTTGCAAGGGACACAGTTAAAGATGTCATCCGCATACCATCCAAAGATTGACAGGCACACAAAGGTGGTGAACGGTAACCTTCAGCAGTACCTTCTTTGCATGTCCAGTCATGCCCTAAAGTGGTTGAGTCATTATCTTTCATGGGCGGAATTTTGATATAATACCACATTTCACCAAGCTGTTGGGCTCACTCCATTCTAAGCCTTATGGGGAGACCACTATTAGTGGTTAATAGTTATTTACCAAGGAGTGCACCTGTGCAACAGGTGAACAAGGAATTGTGCGATCAGGATACACTAAAACGACTCAAGGAAAATTTGGAGAAAGCGCGGAACCGAATGAAGTAGCGAACTAATAATCCTTGTCGAGATAAGATATTTGAGGTGCACGATTGGGTCGGCTCGGCTCATATACGTATGATCTCAGTTCGTGCTCATTACTCATTGGTCGAGCTATAGCTCGTGGCTCATGGGTCGAGCCGAGCTTCGGCTTGTGAGCTCGGTTTTTTTAATTTTTTTTATTATTTAGTCTGAGTTTGGGATCGGCTACTTCAATTTAGAGTAGGCGGAGTTACAAATTATACACGAACAACTTGTTACGTGTACAAGTTTTTAAAAAAATTATAAAGGTATTATAAAAAAAAATAAAAATTGATGAATATGGTTAAATTAAATATCACTAACTTGACGAGATGCAATTTGTCTGTCATTCACGCATATTAATGCTTCCAAAATATCTTCTTTCAGTCTGCTCCTAACCTCAGACAGAACCCTCTTACCTGTACTAAAAGTAGACTCCGGAGCTACAGTGTTTAGCGGAGGTGTTAGTAAGTCTTTTGTCATCGAAGAAACCACTGGCCATCGACTTTCGTACTTTCATCAAAATTCAATTACTTCTTTTGAACTTTTCTTAATTGTTTTGTTATTAGGCATATTATGATTAAAGTAGTCAATTAATTCAGCAGGCAATGCATTTGGACTTGCGTATGATGTTTTGATTACATGCGGTAGACAAGTTACTAGTAGACGAACCATATACATTTGAATCAGATCTATATGAGTTAATGCCTTCGAATAAAGTTAAAACTTCAGTGTCTTCTTCTAGTATATCAATGGAAGGAGTAGGTGCAAAGCCTGAAGGTACCCGATTAATATTTGTACTCATTCGTTCTGTATATAATTCATACATTTCACATAAAGTTTGTTCTAAACATTTATATATGATAGGTACATTAAAGTTAAAGTTCTTGAAATCTGATTAATTACAAATTTAGTACCCGATAAATTATATCGAGGGTCCATAATACATGCTAACAGAAATAATATAGGCAAGTCTTCTCAATATTTTCTAAACTTTAATTCCACGAAATATATAATTGAACTAAAATCGGAGCCATTTTTATATCTATGAAAAGCCCTAACAATTATATAAAAACTTTCAAAGACTATACAACTAGTAGGATAATAAATTACAGACAAAATATTTATAGAATTATAAAAACTTGTCAAATTTTTTTTTAACCCTGAAAGATAACATTCAATCGGACTCATTCAAAATAGTATCGTCATCATTTCTAATATGTCTATTGTTATAAAATTTAGTTATTAAATGTACAAAGTCTTCGCATGATTTTAATAATAAGAAAATAGAGTTTCATCTACACCCTACACACTAATAAATGTTTTTATATGCGTCACCCTAGATTCCGTACAAAATTTATCAAATGCCTGTTTTCTACTAGGTGAAATCGTGATATACGCTAGTGCATCCCTGATTTTTTGAATTTCATTCTTAATATGTTTTAAACCATCTTTCACTATTAAATTAAAAATATGACACACGCATCGAATATGAAGCAAATAAGCATCGAAATTGGGCTGTAGCACTCTACACAATTTTTCGATAACTACCTTATTAACAGTAGTGTTGTCGAATGTAAATGAATGAATTTTACTCTCGCAAGGATATTCTCTAACAATGTTCATAATATCATTAGATATGTTGTTAGCGTTGTGAGGAACTCAATAATTTTAAATGCGACAATTTTCTTATGCATATACCAAAGTGGGTCTATGTAGTCAGTTGCAGCTATATAACCTCTTTTATTAATTCCTTCTCATATATCCGAAATTGAAGATATAACACCCCTATATTTTTCTAAATCGGCAATTAATAGTTTATTTGTATGAAGAAAATATTCTATTGTATCAGAACGAATAGTGTTTTGACTTACCCCACTGTGTCTCGATTGAAGATATTCTTTCACGTTGGAGACGAAATGTTGGTTGTCCACGGTTGCTAATGGCGACTCAGCAGCGACAACGAATTTCACCATTCCCGTTCGATCTTTCTCCTCCGAATACATCCACGTTGAAAGTGGCGTAGTAGTAGAAACAGTGTCTGGACTACCAAATTGTAGTTGCGTTTGACCAGGAAGAAGAAGTCCATGTTTGGCCGCACATGCTTTGTAGTGACGATTGATGTAGGTGGTTCCAATGCCTTTTTGCCAAATTAATCGTTGTTGACAGTATTTATATACTGCTTTAGATTCTGGAACTGCATCAACCACACGACCTGTTTGAATCAATTTCAAGTGATCCTAACACTTTGTCTGCTTTTTCCCTTTTCTCTTCCCTCTTGTATTGAAAATATCTAATTCAGGTTCATCCTCCTGTTTCCCCTCGAAAACATCAACGTCGTCCGAATCAATTGGATTACTATTTCCATAAGCATCGAAATCCGGAATATTTTCGAGAATATGTACTTCATTTAAACCTGCGAATTCATTCTGAAATTGACTTTGCAGCGTGATAGGTGATTCGCCTCCGATATCACACAAGCCTTCAACAAATAAGTGTGGATCTATTTGTGAATTGATATAAAATGTATAGTAAGTAACAGATCAAGAATTGAAAGAAAGTTGATGTGTAAGATTGTAATTGAAAATTTTTAGTGGGATAATTGCTATTGAATAATTGAAAAATCAAGATATAACTCAATAATGTAAAATGTAGAAGAGAATCAAGAGATTAGAAAGTAGAAAATAAGAGTTGGATGGGAAAATGGATCGAGGGAAGTGTATTTATAGGGAAAATGAAGGGGGGGAGGGGGGAATAATAATTTAGTTACTGGAATGATCACTGAACAAAATTTAATGACCGTTAGGTCACTGAAATTTTTAGGCGAGCCCACGAGCCGGCTAGTGGGTCTAGCTCGTAGGCTCGATTGTCGATTTGACCTCTCGGCATGATTGCCATCTCTAACTGGGTCTTTTTGAAATCGGGGCCATTCAGACAACTATCAATATTTAAGTGAGCTAATCAAAATCTTGCCAGCAAATTCTTTGGGCCTTATCGGGTCTTGGAAGAGATAGGTGGTGTAGTCTATAAGTTGGAATTACCAGACAAATTCTGTCGTTCATCCTGTATTCCGTGTATCGCGCCTGAAGAAACGGATAGGAGAAAGAGAGGTTCCTCTAAGAACTTTCCCTTTAGTTTTAGAAGAAGGGTCTCTTGTACTGGAGCTCATAGATGTTAAAGGATTATGGATGGGTGAAACAAGGGAGCAGACTGGAAGCCGAGATGTTTGTACAATGGAAATTAACTGCCCGAGGAAGAAGCCACTTGGGAATCCATTAAACAAATGAAGAACTAACTCCCAGAGGTCGACCTTAAGGGCAAGGTCAAAGTCCCAGGAGCGGCAAATGATAGACCCCGAAGGAACAGGAGGCCAAACCCAAGATACTTGGCTATGATGACTGCCGAATGTGGAAGAACAATTCAAAAGGATGCTGATGTGGAAGCAGGAGCTATTCAAAAAATGGGTGCCTGACGCGCATGAGTGGGGGTTGCTGATGAGTTTGTTTAGGAGTTTGCTAAGTTTATTTAGGAAGTAACCGCATTTTTATACGTAAGTCTGCAAACATGTAGACTAGGTAGTGAAAATTGATTGTGTTTGTGGTGTTATCTCCTGCCCAAATTGGAGGGTTTATTGCAGTTTTAAGTATTTTCAGTTTTGAGTTATTTCTTGGGTTCCAACAGTCTAGACCAATGAAGAGAAGATGTAGCGTCCATTTTCATGCTGCCCCTCTCCTCTATCCTTGTTAGTGCAGTGCAGTTAGGGATCACAAATTGTTCAACTCAATATTCGAGGGTCCAGTTTTGAATCGAGTGGTGATTTTCCACCTAATTAGATAAACAAGATGGGATAGAATGGGGTCATTGTCCGAAGTGAATATCAGTCATGAGACGGATACGAGAAACATGGTTCCCATCCTACTATTCGCACTGTTTAAAATTAATTATAAATTTAAGTTTTTTATCGAACAAAAAGAAAATATTTATTATTATTTTTAAAGAGAACATGTGTTGCTCTTAAAAAATTGAATAATAATAATAATATTTACGAATTAAAAAAGATAAAAATAAAAAAGCACAAAAAAGAGAGAGAAACGGGTAGGGACCGCCTTGTCTCAACCCCACTCCGTCCCACCTCACTTTAATCGGGTCTGGAGGTCGGACAAAGTGACAAATACTCGATGAGGTGAGGGATGAAAATGACCGACTCGTTTTATACCCTCTTCGTTACATTCCCTATATAGTGCTCATTTAGTTAGGATTAAAATTATTTTTTATTAAACAAATATTTTTAATATTTAACCTATGTGTTTGGTAGGAATTAAAATTAAAGTTTAATATAAGTCAAAATTAATCATTAATTTTAATTATATATTTTATGAGAATCGCAACTTTTCAACAATAAATTCATCAACTTTTGTAAAAATCTATTAAAAAAATAATTTTAATCAAATCAAAAGTTTAATATTTATCAAAAAGTGGCTTAGTTTTATTTATTTAAATTTCATGATTTGATTTAGCCTGAAGAATTTATAAATGGTTTTAATTTGTAAATCAATAGAAACGAACGAGTCAATTAGAAGTTTGACTTAATCAAAATTGGAGTTGAATATTTGATTTATATGATAAAAAAAGAATATATATATATACACACACACACATATATGTGTGTGTGTGTGTAATTTAGTCGTTGTTTGACCATCATTGTTTTTGAATTTATTTTAACTTAATTATTTTTAATCATGCATTTTCATACAATAAAATATTTTACATGTAAACTCAAAATTATTTTCTAATTTTTAATCATATATTCTGTTGAAAATCACTATTCAAAACTATATTTTCTCCGAAAAATGATTGCCAAACAAGGTGCAGTATACATGTACTCGTTCATATCAACATTATGTAATTATATATTAAATAATATTTTCTTCTTTAAGATTTGAGATTATTGATGAGGGGGGATCGCTCAAAATTAAAACAGAACTTTGACTTTTTAATGTAAATAGCACTAAGGTCTTGAATCTTTGAATGTTGTGAGAATAGGTATTAAACATTTCATTTGTAACAATTTGAGCCTCTAATGTATGAAAAATTTGCGATCATCATCCTTCTTCAGCCAAAAACTATCAATTTGGCTGTTAAATGTTCAAAATTTAATAATGTATTTAAAAAAATTCTACCCTTAAATTTAAGAAAAGTAGAAAAGGAAAAAAGGATATTGGAGTCTTATATAATAACTCCAATTCTTGGGTAGCTAGAAGTCACGGTTTTTTTTATCAATAATTTAGCTATTTTTCTTTGGTTGCGAGAAGTATCATCGAAATTTGAATATTAGAAGAATAATTTTTTTGTTTGATTTTTTAGAAGCACGACAGTGACATCGACAATAATGGTTAATTTTGTGTTTTTCTTTTCTTTTTCTTTTTCTTTTTTTTTTATTTTATTTAAATAAATTGTAGAATTATCTTTTCAAATAAATTGACCAATTCATGATTAAACTGACTGTTTTCATCAAAGAAGGATGTCCGTCGCAAAAGTTTCATAGATTAGGGACTTGGGGTGCTATAAATGAAATATTCAGGACCCCATCGTTAGCAGATTTAAAGGTTTTAGACCCCAATAATTTTAAAGATATTTCATAATCCGCAATTTTTCAATCAAATATTTCATTTTTATCAAAATTTACTAAAAAATCAAATTTTAATCAGTGGCTAAACATGTAATGGCTGTCAAATCTCATTGAAGGGGCAGGGCATGTTTGGGTGAAAGGGCTTGACATTGATGTCGGCAATCCTATAAATGTCATGCTCAATGCTCTAGTCTTTGACGTCTATAGGCAGCTGGTGGGTCCAAATCAGTGGGGCCGGGGCGACAGAACATTAGGGGCCACGAAAAGAGAATAACCTTAAAGTGTGTGCACACAATTGTATGCATACAATTGTTACCATTTCTGGTAACAGAAGAATTAAAAAAAGAAGAAATTGCCAAAAAATTATCCATTTTTACCTACTCATTTGCAAAATCGTCCAAGAAATTTTTAATGTCCATTTTATTATAATTTAGATCAAAATACCCTTATTAACAATTGTAAATTTCACAATGAAGACAAAATTATTTATATAATTAAAAATTGTAATGATCAATAATAACTTGACACATAACTTATGCTACTTATTTTAAAAAGTTGCATGGCAATCATGCATTAAATGCTCATTTTAAAAAGTAGCATGTCAATCATGCATTAAATGCTCACTTTTTCATATAATTGGATTTATAAAATATATTTATGAAATGTTGAGATATGCATAATACACTTAAAATGTCAAGAACATTATAATATTTAGAGAACTTTTATGTTCATAACGAAATCTCGCTCTAAACAAATGAAGTGTCAAGATAAATATGGTCAAATGTCAATAACATCTTTTAAAATGTTAAGAACGTCGTGAAATGTCAGAATAACAACTATTAAACACAACTTATCAACAAAAACAAGATTTCAAAGAAAAATTACCGTCTACTGAGAATTGTATAAAGCCTAATCAACTGCAAATTTGGATTTTGGATGAAATTAAATTTTTCGAAATGAAATTATATGATTTTTTTATGAATTGGAAGCATATAATTATTTTTAGTGTTAATGACTTTTCTACTCCACTTATTTCATTTGTTTTCAAAATTATTGGTCAATACCTAATAGATAATAAAAACAAACGAATCAATTAAGTATTAGCTAGCATTAATGTAGTTTCTCATAAAAGCTGCTTGTTCTTCTCAAAATTGGTGACAAATTAACAAACTTTCTATATGACTCCTGTAACGAGTTTAGGCCAATAACTCTAAAGTCAGAGGACTTATAGGGCACCAGATATTAAGATACCCTACAAGCTTAATTATTCAGGTCATATAGGCTATGATGAAAAGTATAAGATTATCTCACAACATTTTATGTAATTCAATTTTTTATTTTTTATTTTGAAACTCAATTGTAATATTTCTTTTAAAGGGAATATACAAGAGCTTATGTGAACTAATTTAAAGGTGATTCCATAAAAATTAATAATAGCACCTCTATATTGATAAATGGAGACACCTGATTTAAGAATAAATAATGTTTAATTACTTAATTTTTAATTCACTAATATAATACTTTGTATGTATCCTCTCATGCAAACAGGCAGACAGCACATAATATGTGCCTATTTTAATCGTTAATAAATCTTCTCATCTTGGTCAAACAAAGTAGTCCTTCTCATTTGTCACAATCACACTAAAATTAATAATTAATTTACAAATTAGTGGAATTTTAAATATATATTAATTATTTGATCTTATCTAGTTTATAACTTGGAAACTTGTAAAACAAAAACTATTATTATTATTATCTTGTGTACGGAAATCATAAATATTTACTTATAAGTTCAACTACCTTACTAAAAAATGGTATGAATTTAAATAAATTATATATAGACGGAATTAAAGCATAGATGCATATTTTGTGTCCAACATAAAATATAGATTATAATAGAATATTATTACGGTTCTCTTTTCGTTATAATAACTAAAATTTACTTACAAATATAAATGGGGTTTTGGAGTATGTTAAAATTATATCTACTTGATCTCTTGCACATAATATAGCTTTCAATAAAAAAATATTTGACTGGTTTGAACACTGATTCAGGGACATAAACAAACGAATTATGCTACATATACAAAGTTATGTTACAAAGTTGGTTGACAAAATTATAACATCTACACCAATCATTTTAATAACAGGTTTTTAAATCATTTGAAATTAACGGTCTGAATTTTGCCAACACACTTTGTAACCCAACTTTTATAACCCAACTTTTGTAACTCAACTTTGTACAAATAACTTTATTGTCAACATATTGCCACCCATATCCTAACTTCCAAAATGACAATAAGGTAGGTTGAAATCATACACGATTTTTACTTTTAAAGCCGTCTTCTCGATATAAATGCGGAATTCATATGAAGTGCTTTTTCTTAAAGTCGTGTCAAGTTTATCACGCTAAAGAAGTCGCGTGACGCTTCAACTAACCTCTCCCTTCATGGGTATTTTTGGGAGTTCCTTCTCATTGAAATTTTCCAATTCTAGTGATCAAAGTCTTATAATTATTTAAGAAGTCTTCTCCGTGCACTAAATATCTAATTTACTCTAATAAAAAAAATGAGATTTCCTTCTTCACAACTTTTCATTGCCAACCTTTGTCACGGAGAGATGTAAGGGAGTCGTTTGGAGTAAGAGGCAGGAAGGTACTGATCGAGATTATGGGGCATGGAAGTGGTAGTTTAGTGGCCAAATCTGGCCTCGATGTCATGTTTACTAACTTTTCGGATGTGGCTAGAAGTAAGGTAGTTCTTAATCTAAGTCACGCCGACTAATAAGCTCGATC
Organism: Fraxinus baroniana; assembly: GCA_903798355.1. Classification (NCBI taxonomy): domain Eukaryota; kingdom Viridiplantae; phylum Streptophyta; class Magnoliopsida; order Lamiales; family Oleaceae; genus Fraxinus; species Fraxinus baroniana. The sequence continues at coordinate 920 of CAIGRO010234370.1, read as the reverse complement.
AAGCAGAATACCGTCTCTTTGTCTCGATAAATATCTAAGCTGCAGGCCATGGATTCTTATTGCGATTGTTTGGACAATAAACCCTACAAGAATCTTATCTATAAATATAGAAATTTGGCTTGGCGTGTGTAGAGTGTGAATATGAATTTCCTTGATTTGCTTATAAGCAAATTTTACTTCAATTTTCCTACGATTAAGGCCAACATCAAAAGACTTTGCAGATAAGTGTTGACTTTTTAAAGTCTACTAAGAAACATTGTTGTGGGCATCTTCCAACTTGTCTTGATAATAGTGTACACATTTGGCATGCAAATGGCTACAGTATTCAGTGTCTAAATAATGAATGTTAAATCATGTATTGCTGTCTAAGGCCAAGAATTCATAGGAGAATTCAATATCAACTTGCTAAAAATAACGATAAATGTTAAAGTGATAAATGCAATTCTAAATTACTAGTTCCTCCCTTCCATACTTAGAGGAACAAGGTAGTGCCATCCATTTCCGCAACCACCTATAGAAAGAGATTGGGGCTATCTGTCCATTTGACCTCCAGCGTGAGAGTAAGTAGATGTAGAAAAATATGATTAGAGCATTAAAAAAGAAGGGGCATAAGAAAATATTCATAAAAATTCTTGAAAAAATTAACATCTTTTGGGATGAATTTGTAGACAGCCGATTTTCATCCATGTGCTCGATGATTATTCTCCACATGCCGTGCGATTTTTCTCCACGAGCTAGGCAGTTTTGAGGATCTTAAGATACACAATTTATCGATCCAGGCATCTTGGTGAGTGGAGAGTATATTCGTTGTTCATATGTTAAGTGAATCTGAATCATATGAATAAACGTCCGTCCTCAAACATGATGTGGTAGATCAACCATGGAAGGAATGGTCGATCGGCCACTCTTAGGTGTGATCC
>CAIGRO010234264.1:0-12688 GCA_903798355.1 Fraxinus baroniana | reverse complement strand
TTAACCCGTGACCTAGCTAACTGTGACGAGAAACTCTCAAGTGGACAGCTGGCTGTGGTTTTACTAAATTCAATAGGTGATAAATCTAAAGATGTTAAAAATGCTATTGAATATGGAAGGGAAACTCTAACTACAGACGTTATAATTAAAGCCTTAAAAAACAAGGAGTTAGAGTTAAAAACTGAGAAGAAAGAATATGTCAGTAGGGAGAATTTGATGGTTAAGCCCAAGCTTAATCCCAAAAATGGTAATTTCAATAAGGAATTAGGGCACAAGAAAAAGCGAAATTTGAAAGATAAAATGAAAACAAAAGGTCAAGAAGAAGGTCATTTTATCAAAGACTGCCCTAAAAACTTAATGATAAAAGAAACAAGTCTAAGATTGATGGTGATGTAGTTTTAGCCTACAATAACGAGGCTAGTAATGATGAAGTTTATGTTGTTGTAAACTATCAACCTTGTCAAGAATAGATTCTTGATTCAGTTGTACATTTCATATGTATCCTAACACAAAATGGTTTATTGAGTTTGAAAATGAAAATGGTGTCCAAGTTTTAATGGGTAATCATATGATATGACAGGTTAAGAGAATATAAACTATTACTTTAAGAGTAAAGGGTAATAATCAACTAGTCTTGGAAAAGACTAGGTATGTTCCTGATTCAAAAAGAAACCCTACTTTTTTAGGTGTTTTAGATGACTTAAACTATGACATTATGATTAATAAATGATACATTAAAATCTTAAGGGACTCACAATTGATTGTTGAAGCCCTCAAGAGACATGGACTTTACATTTTGCAAACTCAAATTTTTTTTTTGATTATACTTCAACAACAATCTCTGTTCAAATGATAAATCACAAATATGGTACAAAAGATTAGGCCGTATTAGTAAAAACGTTACATATTTTTGAAAACCAAGATGCTTTTGGAAAAGATAAGATTGAGAAACTCTATTTTTGTGACCATTGCATCCTAGGAAAGCATAATAGATTATCATTTTTATTTGGAATGCATAAATCTGTGTCAATACTTGAATACTTGCATGCTGACCTTTGGGTACTAGCTTATGTGCCAACTTGTACTGGTTTTAAATACTTCCTTTTGGTCATTGATGATTTTTCTTTAAAAAAAAAATTGGATTTTTCTCTTCGAATTAAAGTTTGACACTTTCAACGTTTTCAAAGAATGGAAAACTCTAATTGAAAATCAAACTCACAAAAAGATTAAAGTGTTAAGAACTGATAATGTTTGAAATTTTGTAATTTTGAATTTGATGAGTTGTGCAAATCGTATGATATATTAAGACATAGAATGTGACACACTCCACAACAAAATGGCCTAACCGAAAGAATGAATAGAACAGTTCTAGAAAAAGTAAGATGTATGCTTTTAAGTTCTGGACTTCCCAAGTTATTTTGGGAAGAAGATGCAAAAATTGCTAGTTATCTAATCAATAAAAGTCCTGTTATTGCTATACATTTTAAAACTCCTAAAGAAAAGGATACAAAAATTGTAGACTTTAGTGATTTGAGACTTTTTGGACGTGCAGCTTTTACACATCAATCTGAAGGAAAATTAGAACCTAGAACCCTTAAGTATTTTTCCTTGGGCTATGGTGAAGGAGTGAATGGGTATAAACTATGGGTAAGGAAGACTAAAGGATATAAGATCATTATAAGTAAAAAAGTTATGTTTAATGAAAATGATATACCTTGTTTGAAAAATGAAAAAAACCGAGAGTCCGTAAGACAGACTGACAATGTAGAAATAGAGTTGAAATTGAGGTGGAGACGGTTAATGATGAAAATCAACAACCTAATGTTTAGATTGAAAATGAGAATGTTGAAACTCATAGTAATAAAAGTTCTCAACAATCTGAAGCAAATCAATCTTTAGATTATTATTAACTTACTAGAGATAGGCAAAGACGATATATCAGAGTCTGGTTTGATGATGAAGTTTCTTTTGTGACCTTTCAAGGGTTCATTGAAGATGAGTCTAAATCCTTTAAAAAAGCCATAAGTAGCAAAGATTCCTATAATTGGCTAGCAGCAATGTAAAATGAAACGGAATCTCTTAAAAGGAATAAAACATGGATTCTGACCAAAAGACTTGAGGGCAAAAGGGTTGTTGACTGCAAATGGGTTTTTCAAATCAAAATGAGAGAACAAAATGATAATGACATCAGATGTAAGGCCAAACTTGTGGCAAAAGGCTTTACTCAAAAAATGGAATAGATTTCAATGAATTTTTTTTTCTCCAGGTGTAAAATTTAAAATTGTTAAGAGTAATTTTAGCCTTAGCCACACAATTTAACTGGAACACATGGAACAACTTATGGGTTTTAAAGTAAACAAAAAGTCTGACTTAGTATGCCTTCTTAAAAAATCATATGGCTTAAAACTAATTCCAAGACAATGATACAAGATATTTGATATTTTTATATTGGGACTTGGTTTTGAAAGAAATAATTTTGATACATGTTTTCATTATATAGGAAGTGGAGGTGTAAATTCACTTTATCTACTCCTTCATATAGATGACATGCTTTCAACTAGTCATGACGTAAATGAGTTAGAGTAAGTAAAAAACAAGTTGAAATCTAAATTTGAATTGAAGGACTTAGGTTCTAATAGAAAGATTTTATAAGTCTCAATTAGAAATCTTATATTTTAAAACTATTGAAAAAGTTTGATATATCTGATGCTAAAAATGTGAGTTTACCTTTAGAAAATCATTTCAAACTTTCAAAAGAAAAATATCCTAAATCTGAAGAAGATTTTGAGAGAATGGCAAGAGTGTCATACTCTAATGTTGTTGTTATGTACTTAATGGTGTGTTCTAGACCTGATTTAGCATACTCAAGAAGTGTATTGAGCAGATATATGTCAAATCCTGGAAAAGCTCATTGGGAAGCTATGAAATGGTTTCTTAGATACATTAAGGGAACTTTTAATTTAGGAATCTAATATAGAAAATAATCTGATAGTGTTATCTTAAGAGATTATACTATTCTGATTATGTAGGTGATAAAGATAGTAGGAAATCAACTTCAACCTATATCTATACTTTATGTAATCCTGTATAAGTTGGAAATCCCAATTACAAAAGATTTTTGCTTTATTTTCAATAGAGGCAGAATATATAGCTACAACATTTGCTATAAAAGAAGGGATCTGGTTAGGACTCTTAAATGAATTTGATTTTATTAAAGATTTTTATCTTTTGATAGCCAATCTTCCATTTATTTGAGTAGAAATCATGTTTTACATAATAGATCTAAACATGTTGATGTTAAATCTCACTTTATTAAATGTGTTATTTCACAAGGTGTTGTGAAATTTGAAAAGATTTCTACTTATTTTAATCCTGTGCTGATGTAAGTATTAAAGTGCTACCTTTAAACAAATTTTAGGATTGTTTAAGTCAGTTGAACATTAACTCTTACTAATTTATGTATCAGGTAAAAGAGCAAATGATGTCGTGTTTTGGAGGAACTAATATATATGAAACTGGAATCATTGTACGAGGTGGAGATTGTGGAGATAATATGGCACAATGAAGGGGATTATGCTGCTGACTGAATATTGGTTGGATGTTTTGACCGATTTTGTTAAATTGGTAACCGTTGCCTCTATTTTTACAAAAACGCTCTTTTGTAAAATGCAACTTCTTTAGTGGGTTTTAAAGCCATATGATGTTTCCAAGTGTCAACCCTAACACCGTTGGATGGCTAACCTTTTGGTGACTTCTAATATACCACATTCATTTGCCTAGGGTTTGGAAATGGGATTCATTCATTCATCTCTCTGTGACTCTTGTAGTTCTCTCGTCTCTTTCTCTCACTCAGAAGGCAGAAAGCTTGGTTTTGATCTTTTAGATACTAATAGCTTGATATACATCTTGATTTGTATATTGTTGAGTGATGTATTCTAGGGTGAACGGTAATATAGATTGAAAGGCTTGTCTGATGTAATCTTGAGTGATTCATTTTTAGTGCTTAGAAAGTGTATCTTGGACGATTTTTTTTCCGTTCTTAATATAGTGGTTTCTTCCGGTGACGGAAGCTTAAAAGGGGATTAGGAACTTTATGTTCTAAACCTCTTATCTTAATTAAGGTGGAAATCCTTGTGTTCTCTTATACTTTTGTGCTTTATATTTCTGTGATTTGTTGGTAAAGTGCCTAATAATGTGAACCAAATCTTAACATCATCCTTCTTGAATTCAATCCACAGTTAACATAATTTCTGCAACATTTGAGTGGCAGACAATTTTTTTTCCTGGAAGCCCAAATTATCGTCCTCCATCAAAGTTGATTTATCAGATGAAATTTATGTGTCGAACGCAAGAATTGACGATGAACCGTGTAGCATGTTTTCTTCCCATTACTCAACCTAAGAAACTTTGTTTTATCTTCTTAGTATGAGCAAGCGAGGAATCCTTTTGTACTATACCCTGAGAAGTTAGCATATCCTGGAAGATCATTGAAAATCCATAACAATGTTGCATATAATTTGAACATGTGATTGGTTGATAAATCCTATGTCAATACACAATCGTTCCATGTTCCAACAGCTCCTCAATAAGCAGTCGCAAGTACATATCAATATTATTAGTGATAGAATGAAAGGAAAGAAAGTAGAAATCAGGTGATAAGGCCCCGCCTGGTTATTATTTTCTGTTATAGGGATGAGAAGTTTAGTTGGTGGTTGCCCTATGCTACTAACTCTCCGGAGAATCACGATTGATTTGGCTATCAAACATGGTTTCGATGAACCATGCATCTGTCTTCAAATTCTCTATCAGTGTTGGATGGGCAGTTTCTGCAATCACCCCAGTGACTTGAGCTTGAATGGCCTGGTCAATTCCTACTGGGGGGAGCGGAGGAGCTAGCAGACTCGAAATTGGCCCTTCCTTCTCATTACGTTCTTCCCAAGTCTGGAGCTCTTTCACCTTTTCTGCTGCTATTGAGCAGAACACATTTATTTGATTCAAGTCAAGTTCATCAATGCTTTTTCCTTCAACAAGACCATTCATCAAAGTTTCGTACTCTCTGTAATCATTCCTTATTTGTATATTTCTTAATTTTTCAGTCTCTTCTTCAACTTTCTTTACCAAGTATTTGTCATGCATAACCATTTTCTTCTCTCTTTCCATTTCTGAAAATTCAGAAAATGCGTTAAGCCTTGCTCTAAAATCATCTGGAGATGGCCATAGGGTGGTATTGTTTTGTCCTGGTTTATGAATAACTATTCCTATATCAGAACCAGACAAGATAGAAAGCTGGCTCGCTTTCTTGATTAAACCTTCTGTCCTATTTTTTAGGATATTGTTTCTTGTACTCTCTTGGGCTATTTTAACGCGTTTAATCTTTTTTCTTGCCATGGTTAAAAAAACTATGATAGTGTACTTACATTCTTCAGGCGGCAGATATATATACAAGAGAAATTCAACTTATTTTAGTAAGAGCTTTATTAGAATTTAATGTTGTCAACACTGACTCAAATTTACATTAATACGAAAAGATTAGCATTTTGACTTACATATTTTGCGTGCATGATAAAACAACTAAATATGACATACTAGAATTCATGACTTGAGGATCAACAATTCAATATGAATTGATATTAAAATTGATTTCTCGAGAACTCGAAATGGAGGGTGTTAAACAGCCAACTTTTCGTATGGTTTTGAATTTTCACATTTATAATCGAGATTTTAGTTGTTTCTGGTTACATTGTTTCACAATTTTTAGGGTCATATGAATAAATAAAAACTCAAAGTCTTGAGAATTTATGCCAATGCATTTGTCGATAATTTAGGTTAACCAAATGAACAATATGTACATTAATTACTAACTATTGATATATTTTTAGTATAAAGCTTTTTACTAAATCTGGTCAAAGATTGATTGAAAAGATCAAGAATTTGTTTGAATTTGCAAATATGGAAAAATCTTGATAGATTTCGTGCATTAGTGCATGCAATAAATATTTGTAAAAAAGCTATATTCTGTGATTAGTATTAGATTTTATTGATAATGGTTAAATTGTTATAATCTCAAAAATGGTTTGTGGGAATTCTATGCAATAACTTGAAATACAAACTCTTGATTTTAAGGCAAACTACATCGTTTTATTTAAAACCTTATTTGTTCCTCATCGATAGAGAGTGCACAAGAAAAATCAAATATGCCTCTAGGAAAAAATGGAAGTACTTTGAAATATTGATTTTTGCTCATAGATGACTATGCTAACATTGTGAACAAGTAATATAAAGTGTTTAGGTGGTCGATCACACAAAAATTATCATATTTGTAATCAAGTAAATTAAGTTACTAATAAACTTATTTAACTAATTAACAAAATAATGTTTATATAACTACTTGTATTGAATTATTTTAAGTTATTAATTATGTAGTAGAGATAACTATGGACTACAAAGTTATGGTTAGGTTGATTGAACTTGCATATACATCACTATTTTCAAGTTATTAATTGTCGTATAACTTTACGAATAAACGTACACTATTTATGGTATAAATTTAGACCGATCAATATAAATGATATAACATAATTATATCAAATATAGATTAATAAATGTGTGTATTATATAAGATTTACCTAGTTCTATTCGGTAGGAGCAATCAATCTACGTCCGTGTAAATCTTAGTAAATTTACATATTTATTTGAAATTTGGTCCATGTTCCTCATGGTATACATAGCATCTTAGTTATCACGATACACAAACTAACTCCAATTGGTGGGAGTAGCCGATCATATCATTATAATGTGATAGAGTATTTATTCAAGTTCGTAAATTCAACCTTAATCAATTGACTAAGATAAATCCTAGGGTCAACATATTCAATACATGTGTATTTCTTTGATGAACTTCAAGTACAATACATGTATTTTGGTGTATGTTTATATTTAAACTTTACAGATGTTATCATAAAACGAGTTTCTTATGCTTGTATTATTCATTATGTCCACAAAAAAAATGCCATCGGATTACTCGAGTCTCTATTCTCTCGAATGGGCCACGGTCCAACGTGTTCGGGGCTAAACGTCAAACTTACCAAATGAGAGAAGTTAAGGTCCAATTATGGTAAATATGTTAGAAAAATAGATCAAATGCCTTAATAAGTCAATCGAATATATATATTTTCTTTGTTCCATTTTTCGATTAATTTGTTAGAAAAGTAGATTAAATGCCTCAAAGAAAGTTAGGCACTATCTCAAACACTATTACATGGAAAATAACACGGGCAGTAGTTACAGGTTACTTTTTGTTTTGAAGTACTACAATGCTTGCAATCTATACAAAATTTCTTTTTTCCTTGTTGAAAATATGTATGCTTAACTTAATTTATATAGTTTATGCATCTTCTTCTTATGTGCTTTGCTGCTTTCACTTGTTCTAATATTTGTAATTGTTTTGTAATTTGCAGTGCTATGGAGAAGATTATAGCAGACGCTAAAATTACGACGATATGTAAACTACAAGTAGTACACGATGTTTATGGGACGCTAGATACAAATTACAAGAACAAGCTAGCGAGAGCTACTTTGGATCACTTCTTAGATTGAGGGATATTAGGTTGGCTTTACAGGTTGTACATCAATTATTATTACGAAAGATTAAGACTATCAAAAAAGAAGAAGTATGGTTTAAGATCGGAGACAAACGATCAAGATTTAGATTGGAAGAATTTATTTTAGTGACGAGCTTAAATGCATGTGATTGTAACAACGTAGATAAGACATTGAGGGTGAACTGTAGAATCGTGAAAGATTATTTTAAGAAAAGTGGAGGAAAGATTACAAAGGGATATGCTTACAATGCATTTGTGAGTTGCAAGAAAAAGAGCGACAAGTATAAGTTGGGATTGTTCGTTATCTTGGCGCACGTACTGTGGACAATGGAGGAAAGCATCTACATCAATTTATGGTGGCTTTGGGGGACTAAAATGCACAAATCAAAAGGGTAAGGACCTGAGGTGCAATTTATGGATGTCGATTGAAAGGAAATTTAAAATTCAATGACTAAATTGTGCAGGATCGAAGTTGAATGACCTGGGCTACAATTACTTAAAAGATTAAATTGAAGAAAAGTAAAAAGCACGCCTAAGCCTGCAAAGCTAGTGCGCGAGACCACCTACTGAGAGTAGCCAATTTAAGCTTATGTGTGCCTTTTTTTAAAAAACGATTTCAATGTATGTATTGAAATAAATGATTTCAATGTCGTTATGAATATTAGTGACACATTGTGTATTTAATACTAAAACGACATCAACATCGTGGATTGACGCTTATGATTTGTGCAAGTTTTTAGGCATAACGATTTCCATTTCGTTTTATTGGTATATAATGACTTCAATGTCGTTATGAAAATTAATAAGCAATGTATTTTTTTTTTTTGTATTAGAATGATATCAATATCGTTTTGTATCATAGTAACGATTCCAGTGTCGTTATGTGAATAAATGCAATTTCCGTACTGGAATGACGTTCATATTATTTTCTATTTAAAGAAAGATTTCAATGTCGTTATGCAATTTAGGCCCTGTTTGAGTCAACTATATTGAAAATGAGAATGAAAAATATAGCCGTTATTAGGGCTCACACAAGAGATATAAAATTTGAATTTAAATGTTGATGTGATGGATAACGATCATATTTTTCATTTTAGTGAGAAAAAAATATGGCTCAAACGGGGCTAGTAAAGCAATGTATTTTTCATACTGGAATGACTTAATATCAATTTTTATTTCAATAACGATTTCAATATTGTTATGTGAATCATTGGATTTTTCGCATAGGAACGACATCTATATCAATTGTAATGATAGAATTAATGTCGTTTGTCTTTAATGTGAAAAAAAATAAGCAAAGGAATGTTCATTTACTCCAATTCCGTTCCAGTAGTACAAAAGCACTAATAGCAAATTGACTGAAAAATCTAATAAATCATTTTGTGATTATAATAAGTACAAAATTATAAAGTTATAAGTCACAACAATATTATAACCTTAAGTTTCACTACCAGCTACTTGGCTCGTGCAAGTGGATCGAATTTAACCAGTTTTCTTACACCTGTAGTAATTACAAGGCACATGCATCTCTCCAATTGATATTTTCCTCTTTTTTGGTAGTAGCCCATCTTGTCTTCATGGCAATGATGGAAGTACCTCTCTAGCCATCATATGCTTGGGAATTCACCATTCAACCTCATTTGGCAAAAGGTATACTAATGCAGAATGTGCTTGCTTCCAACAAAAGTTACTATAAAGGGGCTACATATGTTATAGCCGTAATCTCCTTTAAACCTTATGGCAGCAATTGCATGCGTGTATGGGAACTTGTCCAAATCAAGTTTCCTACATGTACATGTCCTTTCATCCAAGTCCACAAAGTGGTGTTCTAAATTGTCACCAACATAATAAATGTCCAAAGATGACTAATTTACCTCCAATGCATTTGACTCATTTATTTCATGCACATCTTCTTCACTAAAGGTGGCGTGAGGTGGGTCGCACATTTTTCTACTTCAACATATATTTCATATAACCACCTTTGTAGTGTCTCTTGGATATATTCTATCAAACCAACTATGGGAAATTATCAAGCACTTTTCAACAAACCATTTAGTGGTTCCACATTGTTCATTGTCATGATATTGTAATGTATCCCTGTAAAATGTACCCTAGCCTAATAATGGAAATCTTCTTATAATAAGTACTCTTTGACGTCTTTCTTTTTACTGCATAGAGCTGCCATGTCAAACTCAGATTCTGTTACAGTATAAGTATCTGATCTACCCTAAACAAAGTTGCAAGATCACTTTGTGGAAAATTGATCTTCAAGTTCTTTTGCAGGTGATATATGTACTTATCATGATGAGAAATCTGAAAAACATTTCTAACACCATTTTTAATGTACGTTGCACATTCATATATAATCACAAGCTCGTTTATATCACTTGTTATTAATCGCAACTTCTAAAAGAACAAAGTTTAAGATTCATCATTATATGAATCAACTACTCCCCGTGCGAGTGGAAATATTTAAAAAGTTGCATCGTGACAGGTTGCTACAAGTAGAGTACATTTCATTCTTGATGTTAAAAATGTACCATCCACATAAATTACCCCATCGCATTAAGTTGATGGATCCACGTACACTTGGTCCTAAGGTCATAAAAAAGTACTTGAAGTGTTGATCATCATTTGTATGAATAAATGTCATCGTACCAAGATTTGGCATCTCCAAAACATGACAATATTGTTTCTAATAATCATATATGATGCCTACATATTGTCTCTACGATGAACGCTCATGGAGCAAGAGTGATGACCATTGTACTTTCGAACTTCAAAAATTGGATTTTCTTCAATCTTGGTTGCTCGCAAACGTCACTTGCAGTTTTCATGAACACAAACAATTGTATAAGTGCTCTTATTTGATTTCTTAATTTTGTATTCAAAGTGACACTTCACAGCCAGCAATTACAATTTTGATATAGGTCATATTTGGATGGAAACAACTGGTTGACTTGAACATCTTCATTTTCCAAAATTCTTATGTCCTACAATAGAGCGAACTTACACTTGTAGATACAATTCGGCTACATTCAACATCATTATCATTCGCTACATTCCGACTATTACAATCTACAAATACTCCATCACCATTATCATGGTTACCATTGTCGTCTATTCGAACATGTTCCTCATCGCTGTTCATACTCCCAAATTGTTCTTCGCCCTCTATTAGTAATAAACATCTTTCATTACCAAATTTTTTTTGATTTTCAATAACTTCATTTGAAAGGATTACATAAAGAAAAGTTTCTCTGCAAACAAATACAAACCACTTCACATTGTTGTCACAATCAAGGATCGTCGATACAGCTGGACCTTAGACATTGTAGAGACAAAAGCTGAAATCTCCAATTTTTATAGCCTTGTATTGACATTCAACATATCTTTGACTTCATCATACAAGTTGATATTTTCATGCACCTTCATCTAACTACTTATATTCGATTGAATAACAAATTGATATAATACCAAGGCCCAATTTTGTGTAGATGAAGATGAGGCCAATGTCTCATGCCCAATTCAAAAGGCGACCTCATTTTTTAAAATTTAAAAAATCATATTTAAGGCCCACATTCTTTCTTTCCTTCCCGTCTTCGTGCATGCGTGTGATTCCTTGTGCCCACTCCAAATTAACTTACTCCTAAGATCAACCATCATACATATAGTGGGTGATATATTCACTGATTCGTAAAAAGGAACAGCATCTTTGTCCCGACGTCGGGCCTTTCCACCAACCTCAGTCACTGTTAAGTATGCATGTGATAATTTCCTTTCTCTACCTCACGATTCTTGTCCACCCCACAATTTGTATGATTAAATGTTTATAGATGCATTTGAAATTTCTATATGATTTCATCATTGTAATGAGCACGAATAAGCAAAACTAATTTAAGAAAAGGAAAAGAAAGTCTCAAATTGTCTTATTGATCAATTGAAAAGACAAAAAAAGTATTATTTTGTTGAAACAAATGCTCCTTTGATATACACTTGATCCAAATTTTGTATTTTGAATTAAGCTACACAAAATCGAAATATCCTCTCAATATACATAACTAAGATCAAGCTATATGGATTTGATTAGTTCCCTTTGAAACAAGCTATAGAATTTACCTATATAGGATCAGGTCATTCAGTGGATTCACAAAGAATCATAATAAAGAATATTATATCTTAACCCCATTTTGGTTTAATCAACATGACCCTAGGAAAAGAAAAAGAAGCAATAAAAAATATTGATCAGTCGGAAAGACAAGCTATATGATTTTATTTCTTTATTTTTTTGTTACTCGAAGCCAAAGTTTATATCGTTAACTCTTGACAAGATTTTGGTCTTTATTGAGCTACTCAAGATAAAAAGATCATGTCAATTACCAGACGAGGATTGGAAGAAAGGCTTCTTTGTAGATGAAGGGATTAACAATTTTTATTCAACATAGAAAATTCAGGAACATGAAGAGTTTTCAATTGATGGTATTGGAAGTTATAGTTCTGGTCTCTTGATTATCCCGAGTTTCAATTTTTTTTTTGTTTTACTGAGTTAACAGTTGATTCCATAATATACTTCTAAATTTCGCATGCATACTACAATTTTGGGAGCCTAATTTATTTGAAGTTCATCTCAAGCCCCTAAAATCAGAGGATCGACACTGTTCATACCATATACACGGTGTCCATAATTTCAATTCAACATAAAATTTTTAAAATTGCATCAAATATCAAACGTTGTACAATATTGATAACAAGATGTATGTTGTTATGGGTTTCAAAAAACGATATGCAAGTTGTTCGGATAGCAAAAAATGAAATGTATGTTTCACAGTAGAACATATGGTTTCATGAAAGAGAAAAGATGATAAAAAAAAATAAGAATAATTGCATAGAGATGTTGACCCGACTCTGGAAGAAAGGAAGCCAAAATTGAATTAGGGCTAAATAGAAATTGAAAAGAGAATTAGGGCATTATGTCTTTTTACATACAATGACATTTTAATAATTTACAAATTGTATTTTCTTTTTCTTTGCATATTTAGGCTATCTAACTAAAAATATAGTTTTTAGGCTTTATAAATAAATTTTTT
>CAIGRO010234244.1:0-10715 GCA_903798355.1 Fraxinus baroniana | reverse complement strand
GGTTTCTATTAGCTTAACAAGAAAAGCAAGTTTTAATCTGCTTTTTCCAAAATAAGATGCTTATTATGAGCATGTTTGATACGCTATTCGAGTCTGTAATTGATTCTTATTTATTTAACCTTGAGTGTCCACCACCGCCCCATCCTTAGAGCATTGTGGAAAAAGTAAATCGCGAAATGTGCCTCAACAGGCCAGAGTACAGAGCTGTCATACTGGTGACTAAATATAGTCTAATTCCAAACTTTGTTAGAGGCAAGAATCGAACTCTCACACTCCGACTGTCAGTTCAGCTAAGACTACATCACTCATGTCCAATTGATTCTTATTTATCGAATACATATATCTTAGCTAAGAGTCCAAAGATGGCAAACTTACACGAAATTGCACAGTATTACTGAAAAAAAAAATCAAAATATACAAAATTCACAATTACTGATGGAATCGAATAAAGTTTATGTTTCTATACTACAATATGATTTTACGCTTTTGTTTTTTTTTTCCCTGTTCATCATCTTTTTGTACAGAAAAATAGAAACAACTGTAGTCCGGAATATTAGAGCAAGTGCATTTGGAACTTGTACTTTGGCTAGAATATAAAAAATGCAAATGAATCTGGTTCTGACTTCTTTTTTGTTTTCTACGACAATCGTTGTTAACTAAATGGGATGCCTCACTATACTTTTCTATTAGGTCGTTTGTGCTGTTGGGCCGTTAAGTGAAACGGGTTGCCCTCATTTGAATTAATCTAATCAACCGTACACGTGATTGATCCTCCGCCCTTGGATGCTAACTGTTCATATTACTTGGTTGACTTGGATTTTGGGTGACTGGCATTCGAGAGTCTTCCATTCTCTCNTTGGGCCATTAAGTGAAACGTGTTACCCTCATTTGAATTAATCTAATCAACCGTACACGTGATTGATCCTCCGCCCTTGGATGCTAACTGTTCATATTACTTGGTTGACTTGGATTTTGGGTGACTAGCATTCGAGAGTCTTCCATTCTCTCTTCGTTCTACTTTGTAACCGTAATTGATCTTAATAATTCTTCAATCATGTTTCTTTGTGAACGTCTGTATATTGTGTATGGTCTAGGAGTTGATTTTGTGTGGTTACGGTTCTACATTTGAGGCAAGATTAAACTGAAGAAACCTTTGATTTCTTCGAACATGTGTACTGATTCTTGTTATGTACTTAGTGGATCTAGAATTATATCCTCTCTGGATGCTCATCAGGTCGTGTGTTCCATGTTCTTTTATGTTTCTGCAAATTATTTTGTGGTTTGCGAACTTCGATCTTTTGTTGTTTTTGATTTGGGGCCTTACAATCCTCTTAAACAAAATCGCGTAATCCTTAATTCGTGAAGACGCACTTTAAATTGGCTATAAAATTTGTTGCAATCTATTCGGATTCTAAACATAGGAAAATTATAATGAAGACAAACATATATACTTAGCCACACCCACGTGACGCACCTTAGCTTAATATCAACATTATCATAAAATCTAACGATCCAATCAGTAACCCAAACTAGATTTTTAGTCAGAATAATTCATCTACCTCAGGTTTGCAGTCTGGAAAGATACAGAAGACGACGAAAAATTAAGGCGATGAAAAAAAATTTAAAAAAATCAAGGAGAACATTAGTTTTGGCTCAGTTCCTTCTCCTGCTTTGCATTTCCTTCGAAACTAACTGCATGAGAACGACAAAAGAAGATGCATCACTTGTAATAGTAGATAATCAAAAAGGTCAAAAGCAGCCCTTCTACAAGCTATCATAGCTAGACAAATTTTAAGTAGAAAACAAATACTACTCCCTCCGTCCCAAAAAGATAGTCCTATGGTTATTTTCACACAGATTAAGAAATGGTAGTTAGTTTAGTTAGAGTATTAAATTTTACTATGTTTTTCCATCTATACCATTTATCTCTTATCTAGTAGTTGGTGTCATTATACCAAAATGTATTAAATAAGGGTATATGTGGAAATGAAAAATTTAATACATGTTTAAGATAGAAACATGACTATCTTTTTGGGACGGACAAAAATAGTATACATGACTATCTTATTGGGACGGAGGGAGTATTACTATCTGATTCTCAGATATTAAATGTATGCAACGAAACCATTCCATCGACTATATAAATAGTTCAAGAATGCAAAGCAACATGGCTAACCAGATACATGCAATGTACTAGCACAAAGAAAATAAGAATTGCCCCACCCTTGTATTATACAGGCAAACGTAACCAATATGGAGAGATTCCACAAATAGAAGAGACGAAATTGCATTGGTCAAATAATGATTAATTAGCAGCAAACAGATTAATAGCTTCTTCACATCAACTCTTCCATGTGGCAAACCATGGTAAAAGATTTTAGTCGTCAGATGGTTATTCTCCAGTTTTCCCAAGTATCTTTCCAGGCTGATAACTGTGTAGATAGAGGGCTCATGGAGGCAGTACGTGTAAACTGCCTTTAACAGGCAGCAGTACAAGCTGCCTTGTTAAAGGCAGCAGTCTGCCTAGCTGCCTTTAACAATGCAGCAGACTGCTGCCTGCAATAGGACTGCCTTGTTATTTATTTATTTTAAGATTAGGCTCAGGCTGGCTCAGTAGGCCGGCTCGGGCTTTTTACAGGCCGAGCCATGGGGCCGCCGAGCCAAATTAACACCCCTAGGTCATGATTAGCTCTACACCCCCTCCCCTCCCAACACGCAGAGCGGAGGGGGTGCAGGCCAGAGCAAACAGAAATGGAAGGGCGATGGTAATTTCTTCGGATTGTCATAGAAGAATGAAGAAATGTTGCAAAGCAGAAAAGAAAAGGAATTTAGTTTTTTGAGAAGAAAAAATGGAAGGAAAGGGAGACAGAAAGGAAAACCGGGAAAAAAAAAAGGCATAACTAATTTCTGGCTTTCAGATGTTGTTCTGTTAAATTTCCCCTTCTAATGTTCTGCTACATAAAACTATATAAGAAAGAATAGAATGGTAAAGCAAGAAGCGAATCCAGGCCCCAAACTTTGGATGCTCACCCATTAAATCTTCATCCAAAGGTCCAAAATTTTGAAAACAGTTCATAAACCCCCAAGAGAACATCACTGAACCATACAATCATCCCCTCCCCCAGGGTGTCCAGTATAACACTACGCAGGTTGAGGAATTCTGGAGTGCATATGATACATGTATTGGAACGGCAGTCCAAAGCACAGACCTACAATTTTGCAAATCCTTTTTTCAAGTTAATTCCAGCAACACGTTCATCTGAAAACGAGAAACCACCTACCTATAAATTATATAGGTTTACATATAAACGAGTGGTCTGCACCCCTTATTCAAGCACGTCTGATCACACACTCGGAAACTAATATATAATTTTACCTATAGTCGGTCATGAAATATGAGCTTTCTATGCACAGTAATTAGGTTAGCAATATCAGTCCAGTTAAAAAAAAAAATGAGTCTTGCTGATAATCAAAATAGAAGATACATAATTCATAGAACGTAATCACGATTTCATTTCAATACAGATGCACAAGTAGACATACATACAGAAAGTCCATGCGTAGGCATACCATAATACCGTTTAATTAACTTATAAATTTGATACCTGTGAAGGAAATTAGAGTTCGAGCTTGAGTTCTTCTTTGCTATCGGAGAAATAATGGAGAATGTAAGGTGTGACCCGAATGACGGCAACCCAAACCCCGAACATTGCTGCGTGGGTCTTGAGCTGCTTCAACGCCTCCGCCTTATCCGGCTTCCTCATGAACATTCCGGGAAACATCTTCGCCGTTAAAATCGAAGCCGCTCCTGCTACTTCTTAGGTGTGACAGATCTAAAACCCAAACCCTATCAAATTGGGGTTTTTTGAACAATTTTAAGATCAGGAGCCCAAGAGAAGCCCATCACTTATTGGGTTAAACTCAGTGACTAGGCTCAAGTTGTAATTTGGGCTTAGCTTTCTTTATGGGTTTCCGGGCCCTGTAATGCAGCTTTAAATTTCTACTGGCGGCATTAAATGGTGAAAGCGATTGAAGATTAACGGCGGGAATTTATTTGTAGGTGTGAGTAGGTGTATGTGATAATCAATAGTATAATACGAGATTACGAGTTGCTAGTTTATCAACCACACAACATTCCATTATATGTATAGTGTGTGTAGGTGTGAGTAGGTGTATGTGATAATCAATAGTATAATACGAGATTACGAGTTGCTAGTTTATCAGCCACACAACATTCCATTATATGTATAGTGTGTGGAATGTCGATGTCTCATAAACGATCATAATTCAATCATTCTCACCTAAATTAGCGTGTAGATCACACTTTCCTTCCTCCATACTATAGACGAAAAGGTTACCTGATTCACACGGCTGCAGTGATAATGGAAGTTGTGAAATTGCAAATCAATTAGCTAATTATTACTAACATAATTTGTTTCGATTAAGAATGTCTTGAATTCTGTAGCCACAATCATGAATTCAACAATACAAAATTTGTGAAAACTCGGCCAAATTGAGCGGGCTAGCTCGAACTAGCTCAAGAGGGTTGGAGCACGCAGTCAGATCAGCTCGTGAGATCGAACCTCGTGGTTGTGGGGGAGACCATGACAATTCTTAAGTTCAAACTACCACTTTGACAATTTATGGTGACTAGCCAACTTATTTAGAGGCTCAACGATCAATATTGCTGGAAAATAAATGTATGTATGTATGTATATAACATGTTTTTGTCCTCTTATTTGGCAAATGCATTTATGTCTTGTGCCACAAAGTCTCTTGTGGTTGAAAATTTCATGTTAAATTTAGCATTTCCTTTAGAAATTTTAATTGAGACTCAAAATTGTGAAATATTCCATGTACAATGTGACACACACACACATGCATTGTTTAATTTGTTTGGGAAAATATTTGAACGTTTAAATGCAGCTTTGAATAATAGTAAGGGCTCATTTGTCACGACTTTTGAATCAAAAATTATTTTTGAAGGATAATTTTTAAAATGCCCCCAGAAAACTATTGTACAAAAAGAAAAACCCCACCAAACGGGCCATAAGTTTTTTATTATATTTCGCATTTAAACGAAGCATTTGTAGAGCATAATTGGTATGAAATATCCATATTTCAATGATGGCCCCTAAACCCATGAGCTCATCTCAAGCTCCCTGTTTGTTTGCTCGTGGGTGAGTTCGGCTCCGCCCACGAGCTTTTTGAATTTTATTTTATTTTTACTTTTTCACCTTTTTTTTTTTTAAATTTCTTTGGCCTTGCCCACGAGCCGCTCGTCGAGCTCGGGCCGAGCCGCTAGGCTAGTGAAAACACAAGCTGTTCGGGCTCGTCAAATTGGTAAAACTTTTTCCTGTTTGACCAAAAAGATCAAAAGAAAAAAAATTCAACTACCAACATAAATGAAATTGTTTGCTTCTCAACTGTAAGTGTAACATAAATCTTTAAATTTATTGCTCCATCCCTTCTCAACAAACTCTTCCTACTTAGCCTTAACTCTCCTCAGCTGTTCATTTCCAGGTCAAAAATCCCTTCTCGTTTTGTGCAAAAGGATGTGGGATTATACTGTGAAAGTCGAAGAAGGAAGAGCTGCTGCTGATAATGGGAAACCTTCTGCAGGAGCAGTTTATCGCTGCATTTATGCTAAAGATGGTCTTATGGAGATTCCTCCTGCTTTTGAATCTCCCTGGGACTTCTTCAGGTTCGTATAGATATACACACACAGATACAGAGAATTATGAGTTTTGTTGTTAGAAAAATGGTGAAGTTCATGAACACTCTTGGAGGTAAAAATCTCAAAATAGAAAACACGACTTTTCTTTTTCTTTCTCACAAGAGGAAAAAATAAAATATTGGCCCATGCAGGTCTCGAACCTGCGACCTTCGCGTTATTAGCACGACGCTCTAACCAACTGAGCTAATAGGCCTTTGGTTTTTTGTTAAATTGTTTTTATTTATAAATTTGTTTTTGTATTTCGTTTCTGTTCTTAAACAAGTTCACCAGTTTCCGGTAGTTCTGATTTCTGATTCAGGACCCTAATTTTGGTCTCATGGCATTGTTTAATTTGATCTATAATGCTCCTTCGTTACCCGCAGTGAATCAGTCAAAAGGAATCCCAAGAATCCGATGCTCGGTCGCCGTCAAATCATTGATGGGAAGGTGCAATTCTGTTCCCAGTTTTATTTTATTTTTGCTGTTTAATAGTGTTAGATCACCTCATATTTGCTAATTTTACCATGTTCTGGACTAATAAATTCAATGTCATTACATAATATGCTGAATTGGTACTCGAAAATCAACAGGCGGGTTCGTATGCTTGGCTCACATACCAGGAAGTCTATGATACAACTCTCAAGATCGGTTCTTCCATCCGAAGCCGTGGCGTCAATCCCGTTAGTAGCTTTCAATTATAGAACTTCAACAAATGCTTACAGCATACAATCACATTATAATCATTCGTGTTTAATTGATTAGGGTGACCGTTGTGGCATATACGGAGCTAACTGCCCGGAGTGGATAATTGCAATGGAGGTATATTCATAATCCTGTTTAGATTGTGTTATGTAACTTATGTTGAAGTTAATTACTTTGTTGTATTGTTCAACAGGCTTGTAATGGGCATGCCATTACTTATGTACCGCTGTATGATAGCCTCGGTATGTTTCTTCCAAATATTCAATGAGTGTTTCTTGATTGTTTGATTAGTTGCTGGATTATAGTTGGTGCTGTGTAAGTGTAGGTGCAAATGCAGTTGAGTATATAATCAACCATGCTGAAGTTTCTATAGCATTTGTTCAAGAGAGCAAGCTCCCAGCTGTATGTTCTCTTTCACTCAGCTGTATATTGGCTCAATTTTCAATTTTATCTACGACAAAATGTAAAAATTGAATAAATAAAGTGTTTCTGGATGCTACTTATCTACCTACTCTCGTGATTCCTAAACAAGGATATACGACTAATTTATCTATTTTTTATTTGGAAAATGGATAGGAAGACCCTCTATTGGTAAAGTTGATTTTTATCTACGCTGTTGATAATTAGGATTAGACAGATCGAAAATGATAAGGATTTTGCATGTTATTTTGTATAATTAGAAGTGATGGGAACTTCTGATTTGGTCATGTTGGGCATGTCTGATGTGTGGCAAATTCCACCTACTTGGTATAGATCATCCTGGTGCTAAAATCTCTCTCTGTATCATCAACCCACAAATAGTGGATTAAAATTATTCTTGTCTTCTGTATTACTGCAAATTAACTTTTAATTTGAAATGGCTACATATCAGAGATTCTAAATTTTTGAAGTGACATCTGGATGTTTCTGCAGATCCTAACATGTCTCTCCAAATGTACACCACATCTAAAAAGTAGGTGAACTTACTATTTCTGAAAGTTATCATTTCTTGGTTTTATTAAGTGCAAGATATATTAAATGAACTGTTTCTTTTGTTAAGCTATTGTGAGTTTTGGAAAGATTTCGGACAAGCAAAAGCAAGCAGCTGAGGAACTAGGTGTAGCCTGCTTCTCATGGGAAAAATTTGCTTCAATGGTTAGAAGAAGACGTTGGTTAATAACATTGCAGAATGAATATTATGTCCATTACTTTTTGGCACTGATACGGTCTTGTTATGATTTCATCATTCTTTCATCTTTACAGGGAAATTTGGATAGTGATCTTCCTCCAAGGCAGAAGAAAAACACATGCACGATAATGTATACCAGTGGAACAACTGGAGAACCAAAAGGAGTCATCCTAAATAATGGTGCTTTCATGGCAGAAGTCTTATCTATGGATCAACTTCTTCTAGAGACTGACAAACAGGTAAAAATACTATACATGGACTAAGTATTATCCTTTTTTCTCCTCCAGCCAGGAAATGAACTTGCAATCATTGAATAATATTTTCTCTATGCAGTTTTCCGACGAGGATGTATACTTCTCCTTCCTTCCTCTAGCTCATATATTTGATCAAATTATTGAGACATACTCTATTTCCCGGGGTTCTTCAATAGGATTTTGGCAAGGCGTAAGATCAATATCTCGCTATTGAATTTCTCTGCTAAATAAGAATCTGATTCAACACAATTACCGTGGAAAGTTTAAAGCAACATTTCCGCTAACTCACAGGACATCAGATACTTGATCGAGGATCTTCTTGTGTTGAAACCAACTATTTTCTGTGGAGTTCCTAGAGTCTATGATCGAATATACACAGGTATAAGAGTTTGCTTGTATTATTAAAATGTCAAATTCTTGTACTTAATATTTTGGGTTTCTGTCTGTTTAGGCATAATGGATAAAATATCAGCTGGTGGTTCACTGAAAAAGGCACTTTTCCAGTATGCGTACAACTAGTATGTGTCACTGTTGAACCTATTGCAATAATTATTTTCTCTCACTTCCTCCCTCTAAATGAATAAGCGATGCTGACAGTAAATTAAGGAATTTGGAGAAAGGACTAAAACAAGAGGAAGCATCTCCTCTGTTGGACAAATTGGTCTTTGATAAGGTTAGTGACTTAAAATTCTACTGTTAGTATGTTACATTCTAAATTTGGAATTGTTTTCTTCACTGATTCCTACCCTTTCAGATCAAACAAGGATTTGGAGGACAAGTTCGTCTTATGTTATCTGGAGCTGCACCTTTGCCTAAGCACATTGAGGAATTTCTGAGGGTCACATGCTGCTGTGTTTTATCGCAAGGATATGGTATGAAAAAGAGTGTTGATCCAGAGCGAAACTTTTACTAGAAACCTTATACTGCTTTGTGTATTCCCCGTCCCTTGATGACAATAGTATCAACTTACAACTGGAGAAACCATGGTAGACGAAGGCAGCATATCATTGCACTACAATCTATAATAATCTCATATCATGTCACCAGTGTACTTGATTTTTACTTTTGAGCCTTTAAAAGAATATTTTGAACAAGCCTAATATTATGTTTCAGCTTCTGTTACTCTTTAGATGTATAGAAGTGTTCGAGCATGCCATTAGATAGTTAATTACTGTACCAGAATTTCAGTTTTTCTCCTTATTTCCTTTCCTCAATTTCTCTATTATAACTTATGATTCTTTCCCTGTTATTTTGACTTCAGGCCTTACAGAAAGTTGTGGTGGATGTTTCACTTCCATAGCCAACGTGTTCCCTATGATTGGAACTGTTGGTGTTCCCATGACTACAATCGAAGCAAGGCTTGAATCAGTGCCTGAGATGGGATATGATGCACTTTCTAGTGTGCCACGTGGTGAAATTTGTCTAAGGGGAACAACCTTGTTCTCTGGATACCATAAACGCCAGGATCTTACAGAAGATGTAGTTGTGGATGGATGGTTCCATACAGGTACACTTCTCAAAATTGAGCTCTCCTTCCTTCTTTTGAGGACTCAATATCTTCTATTATTGAATGGAAGGGATCTGGGCTCATCGTGGTATTTAACTTCTAACATATCCTAATCAGATATCAAGTTATTTGATTTGTAACTAAACATATAAAAATGAAACCTGTAGGGGACATTGGGGAGTGGCAGCCCAATGGAGCAATGAAAATCATTGACCGGAAAAAGAATATATTCAAGCTGTCACAAGGTGAATATGTTGCTGTGGAAAGCATTGAAAGCACATACTCTCGATGTTCCCTTATAACATCAGTAAGTATAAACTGACCAAGGAAACAATATTTTTCATTCTTGACAGAATATGCAAATTCATGGGGATAACCCGCTTGTTCATCTGCATTGCTGTGTTCACAAATGATTATATTAGTCTTTTTTAACCATTAATTGCGGGAATCCTAAATCGTGACTTGACGCTTTGCAGATTTGGGTTTATGGAAACAGCTTTGAGTCGTTTCTCGTGGCTGTGGTGGTACCAGAGAGAAAAGCACTAGAAGATTGGGCCGCAAATAATGAGGTGAAGAGTGATTTCAAGTCCCTGTGCAGTGACTCGAAGGCTAGCAAATATTTTCTAGATGAGCTCAACGGCACTGCCAAAAGATATAACGTATGTACTTTTTCCTTATTGATTTCGTGCTCTATTTTTGTTCCTTGTTTGATCCGAATGTTCTCTCAGCTTCGAGGTTTCGAAATGTTAAGAGCAGTTCATCTGGAGCCAATTCCTTTTGACATTGATCGCGATCTAATTACTCCCACATTTAAGCTTAAGAGGCCACAATTGCTCAAATATTACAAGGTATGTCAAAATGATTGGCTAATCTCTATCTTCTCTGCCTTGTATCACCCTTTTGGAAGGGTCGGCCATTGTTGTTTGTTAAGGATATGTTCGGTACACAAGACTAGACACTACTAAGATAAACAATTGACAAGGTTTTAAGCTTCATTCCTTTTTAGAAGGTGTTTGGTAGAAATTGAAATTATATTTTTAGTAGATTGTGATAGAAGTTTTCAAAAAATGTGGTTGAAAAGTTGTGTGACCCATAAAAGATACGATTTATATTAATTGTTTTGACTTGATTAAAATCAGATTTTAATCCAAAACAAACAAGCCCTTAAGGGGGGGGGGATTAGTTTAATGCTAATGAATGAATATTGCAAGTCGCCATTCTAAACGCGTTTTTGTACATCTGCAGGATTGCATCGATAAACTGTACAGTGATGCCAAGGGAACAAAGGCATAAAGAACACTATCAAATCAATCCGAGCTTCTAAATGTCCCTTCCAAGTACTCCATATCTACAATTCAAGTTCATTCA
>CAIGRO010234230.1:0-10620 GCA_903798355.1 Fraxinus baroniana | reverse complement strand
GCCCCCCCCCCCCCCCCCGGCAACGCCAACCCACATCATATATCAGCTGGGATTCTATATTTCCAAGACTGTGTAGATGTATGGATTTATACTTTTATGTATGGATTTAGGCGTTCGCAAACTTTTTTTTTTCCAAGTTGTTTAATGTTTGAAATTTCAATTTAATTGGGTTTTTGGTGTATATGGATGTAAAATACTGCAGGGAGTAAATGTGAATGGGGCGTTGGTGTTTTCATATGCTCTAGTGAGGATAGGCAGGCACTAGAGATGTCAGATAGTGAATCAACAGACTCCACCCAAGTCGAGGGTGACCAATCAGTTCGCCAATTTTGTGCAAATGGGGTTTGCATGAAGACAAATGTAGTTGAAGAAAAGCTAGATAAAGGAAATATTCAAGAGGCCGAATCTGCATTACGTGATGGTTTATCGCTCAGTTTCGAGGTTGGATTTGTCAAAACATATCAGTTTAATTATGTTGGTGAATCTATGTTTCTATAATAGTACATGACATTTTTGATTTACGAATTATATTTTTCCCTATGAAGAAGAATTTTAATTATGTTTCTTGCATGGATTGAGCAATAGTATTAACATCTTTAAAAGAATGCTTTACAGAATATTATTATGTTGGTTGTCAATACGGAGAAGTAACAAGGCTTGTGAGGACAGCGGGCATTTGAGAGACTCATAGCTTTTAGTGATTTAAATTTTATAATTGCAGAGATGCCATATGTTCTAAATCAAGCAAAGAAGTTTATTTTTGGAAAGCATATTCATCTAAGAGAAACTACATCAAAAATTTGCCACTCATTGGGAGCCACCTTCTTTGAACCATAATATATAGATGATTATACATATTTACAAGAAGGTGAAAGAAAGTTCTAATAGCCATAATTGCACTGATTCTCTGAAACCTGCCGGAAATTGCTTTTCTTCTTCTGTTCAATGAGTTACACAGCATTGTGCCACTTTTATTGTTTCTGAACCTGGTTTTATGTTAATGTTACCCCCTTACCGGGAAGAGATATCAATTGTATATTGTAGGAGATGAGACCAAGTTTTATGAAGTGGCTGGCTTATCTTTATATTACTCTTTGTGGGTAACAGGACATCAATATATTTGTTTTCTCTGAAGATTGAGTTGCTAAAGGATGATGTTTTGCTCATGTTAACAAACACATTTCCATGCATATTAACATTTCTGTTGATTCTTTCAAGCTTAATGAATTACTAATGGATACTTGTACAGGTATTTTTTTTTTTCATGAAAGTATAAAGGAGTTCCTTTCCCATTTTTTGTTTTATTGTATTAAAAGTGATGCTCCACACCCAACTGAATGTAATCTCGATTTTGTTATGTTCCAAAACATTTCCTTCAACGAATTGCCTTAAAGTTTTCTTTCTTTCCAAAATTTCTAATCGAAGAATATGAGTATATTTGACGGGTCTTTGGATAAAACAATTGCAAATTACAGATATACTCCATCCACTCAGTTGATTTTAAACTCTATCTTCGTTTTTATATCCTCTATTCCTGCTTTCTCTCCGGAAATATCCATTTCTCCTCATCCTCATCATCTGAATGAAGGATTGATAAAAACTAGAGTCATCCTCATTCTTCATGAAACATTGATCAAAGCAATTTGAAGGGAAGCTTGTACATCAGATAACTCAAATGGCAGATATATGTCAAATAAATTTAGCATGAAGCTTGATAGTGGCTTGATTTCATTTATGGTGGTAGTTTGATGAATGTGGTTGTGGCAGACATGGGTCCAAATTTGGTTGTTCGTGAATGTATCCATCAAATTACGGCAGCTGGGGTCATACACTGAGATATATCCACAGGAAGATGCGACCTTAAGACTTGTTATTATTCATTTAAATCCTCTTTATGGATTCATCACATGTATTAACTTCTACAAATGAGTACTTTAGTTGAAGTTTCTCACGTTGTAACAATAACTCCCAAGTCTCTTGAGTAACTTGACTGATATAAGATCTAAACTATCTTTATTTTTTGTTTCTGAATATATTGATTTTCGATTAGATGGTTAAATTGCTAAAACTGAAGACTTTTGATTTCCATTGTTATTTTTTATTCTCTAGTTGTCTCTAAATTTGACATAAATTTTAATATTGTTTCGCTAATGGTTCAAGGGTATACACCAATTTGACTGCTCATTAATTTATTTTCAGGAAGCACGAGCTCTTCTTGGAAGGTTAGAGTATCAACGGGGAAATGTTGAAGGTGCTTTACGGGTGTTTGAAGGTATTGATCTTCAAGCCGCTATACAAAGGATGCAACCTTCTTTTTCAGAGAAACAACCTTCTAAGAAAGGCCGTTCACGGAGTGAATCTACACATGCTGTCTTACAGCATTCTGCCAGTCTTGTGCTTGAGGCCATATATTTGAAAGTCAAATCTCTTCAAAAGCTGGGGAAATTGGCAGGTAATTCTTTTTATATAAACAATTTATGAGTTCTGAGAAAAGTTGACCATAGTTTCTCGTTCCCACCCCTCCATTGTTTGTTGAGCTGCCACAGCAATATTTGTTTACTGCTTCTTTATTTGATTGTTTAAAAAATTCTCTTTTTTTGGGTTGTTGTAGAGGCTGCTCAAGAGTGTAAAGGCGTGCTTGATGCAGTGGAAAAGATATTTTATCATGGCATACCTGACGTGTTGGTAGCGAATAAGCTGCAAGAAACTGTAAGCCATGCGGTCGAGCTCCTTCCAGAGCTGTGGAAGCAAGCTGGTTGCTATCCTGAAGCAATGTCTTCATATCGAAGAGCCCTCCTAAGTCAATGGAATCTCGATAATGATTGCTGCGTGAGGATTCAAAAAGCATTTGCTATTTTCTTGTTGTATAGTGGAGTAGAGGTTGGCCCACCGAGTTTAGCTGTACAAATTGATGGATCGTATGTTCCTAAAAACAATCTGGAAGAGGCAATTTTACTTTTGATGATTCTCATGAGAAAATTTTACCTTGGGAAGACCAAATGGGATCCATCGGTTCTCGAACATCTTACTTTTGCTCTATCCCTATGCAGCCAAACTTCTGTTTTAGCCAAGCAACTTGAAGAAGTCATGCCTGGAGTAATACATCGTGTTGATCGTTGGAATGCATTGGCCCTTTGCTTTATTGGAGCCGGACAAAATAAATCCGCCTTATATCTACTCAGGAAGTCTCTACACCAACATGAAGAGCCAGATGATATTATGTCATTATTGCTGGCTGCAAAAATTTGCAGCGAGGATGTGTTTCTTGCTGCTGAGGGAGTGAAATATGCACAGAGGGCAATTGCTAATGCACAGGGAGTAAATGAACATTTAAAAGGTGTTGGTCTCCGCATGTTGGGCCTGTGCTTGGGAAAGCAAGCAAAAAATTCTTCTTCAGACTTTGAAAGATCCCATCTTCAGTCGGAAGCTCTGAAATCATTAGACAGTGCAATAGCCCTGGAGTGTGAAAATTCTGATGTAATTTTCGAGTTAGGAGTCCAATATGCTGAGCAACGGAATTTGAATGCAACATTGCACTATGCCAAACAGTATATCGATGCAACAGGAGGATCCGTGTTAAGAGGTTGGAGATTGCTTGCTTTAGTTTTATCTGCTCAACAACGATTCATGGAGGCTGAAGTGGTTACGGATGCTGCTTTAGACGAAACTACGAAGTGGGAACAAGGACCACTGCTCAGGATGAAAGCAAAGCTGAAGATTTCCCAGTCTCTTCACATGGATGCTATTGAGACTTACCGATCCCTCCTTGCATTAGTCCAAGCCCAAAGAAAGTCTTATGGGCCACTTTTAAGTGTGCCTCAGGTCAAATTCTGGATTATCTACACTTAGCCCATTCAATAGGATGGTGGAAGTTCTGTTCATTACTATAATTATTGCCTTTTCTTATTTTTCCACATTGTGTTCTAGAGCTTGTCTGGCTAAGCTTAAGAAAAATGTGAAATTTACTTTAAATTTATTTTTGTATCCAAACATATTTGGATAACTTGATTTATTTTAAGAAGTGAAAAATTTAGTACCTCTTACCTTTAATATCAAAATAAGTAAATTATTTCCACCTTTCACAAATAAAACAATTTTTAACTGTAAAGATTGCATATTTACTTATATTTACCTTAGCCAAACATGATCCTCATACTATTGTGAGCCTATTAAAAGTCGTAGGATCATAGCAATAATGGTTGGAACCTCATTATTCTTGAACTGCTCGGGCTATGTTTGAGCCCCATTTTTTTAGGAGAATAGATTTTGTAATAGTGATTTTTTAGAGAATGTGTAGTTAAAAGATATGAAAAAATTTGGGTTCAGTGCAAAATTAATTTATTGAGAGAATGTGTGGTTGAAAAATAAGTTTGAGGAAAAATTAGTTTTTACTTTTTAGAGAATGGGGCTCAAATAGGGGTTCGATAGAGTTGACAGGACAACCACTCATACATTGATGTTGTTCTTGTCATTTAAATTTATTATTTGTAATTAACATTTCTTTGTATCATCCCTTTTCCGTTACAGTTGGAAGATGACAAAATAAATGAGTATGAAGTTTGGCATGGGCTGGCGAACTTGTACTCTAGCCTAAGTTATTGGAAAGATGCAGAGATATGTTTGGGAAAAGCTAGAGGTCTTATCAACTATTCTGCAGAAACACTGCACACTGAAGGCAAGGACTCAAAATGCATATATCTTTTTCTTTTTCAAATCATGAGCTAGTTGAATGGCTATTCAATTCAAACCAATTTTCTTTTTGAGAAGGTGTTAATTTCTGAGTACTTCTAAATTTTTAATCAGCCTGCAAAACAGTCTACAGTTTGGCTCATTGCTTTATTATGATGAGCATGTTTGGCTAAGGATTTTTAGTATTTTTTTTAAAGTAAAGTTACTCTTTAACTTACTTTTTGGTAAGTAAGCTATTACCATACTATCAAAATATGTTGAGTAAAAATAGTTACTTATTTTGAAATTAACTATTATGATACTATCAAAATAAGTAACTTACTTTCAAAATTGACTGGTAAATAAAATTTACTTTAAAACTTCTTACTTAATAGTATACTTTTTAAGCTTAGCTAAATATGCTCATATTGGAAAACTCACACAAACACATGCACAGAGGTGTAGGAATTCTAGCACAATCTATGTTATCCTGACACGTAGGTTACCGTGATATAAATCATACAACTATGTCCGACGTGACAAGAATATCAACACTATATATGGGTCCGGCCCTTGAAGACCGATTGTTACTTTCCGACACTTTTTTTATGTCTTGGACACTAACATACAACCACAGTTTAGTAACAAGGTAACAAGACACGTCTTCACTTATGTTCGTTTTTTAATTGTAGTTAAGACTTTGACTGCATTCTCGAGTCCTGACAATTTGACAACTTGGTTGTCTGACACTAGATCCATACCCATACATGACACTTGTACCGTGAAACAAACAATGTAGATTGAAAGTCTAATTCCATTTGAAGAATACCTAATTATATATTGTCCCTATTAGTGCCATATTATAATTTTCATTTTCATTCTTCTACTCATTTTCAGCCACACTTTTTTCAATAAAATAATATTTTCCATCACGTAAATAACTTTTCCTTCTTTTTCAACCACATATTCACCATCACATCTCCCAAAAAAATGCATTATTTCCATTTTAATGTGAATCAAACAGGGGCTTGCTTAGATTGTTATGTCACAAGCTTTTTGGCTAACATTACATTTTTTTTCCTTTCCTATGCACCATGTGCATTTGCATGTCGTATGTTTTGGCTCTCCTGTCTCCTATATATATCATATAAATTCTAACTTTATAAGATGTTCTACACATTATAATAGAGCAATGATTAAATTATTTTACACAAAGGTGATTTGAGAGATTCATGGGCTTTCCTGATGATTAATTACATTTATGAAAAAATGTTGTTGATTATCGATCTGTTCGTTCATGTAATGAAGGCATTTTCTGATGGTCATTCTTTGGTGGAGAAAGGGTGGTATTTAAAGGGTAAATACTAAGAGCATCTCTAAGAGACTCTTTATTTTTAAAGAGTATATTCTATCATTTGGAGAGCATCTATAAATTTAGAAAGTTAAAATTTTGAAGTACTCCAACAAACTCTTTATATTTAACACTTAGTTTTACTGCACCCAAAAAATAAATATTGNTAAAGGGTAAATACTAAGAGCATCTCTAAGAGACTCTTTATTTTTAAAGAGTATATTCTATTATTTGAAGAGCATCTATAAATTTAAAGAGTTAAAATTTTGAAGTACTCCAACAAGCTCTTTATATTTAACACTTAATTTTACCACTCCCAAAAAATAATTATTATTTTTCTTTATCTTTTATTTTAATTAGCTTTTCTTTAGATTATTTTATCGTTTTCCTACATTGAAAATTGAAACACTTTGAATGCATTTAATTATAGAGAGTGAGTTTGCCTCTTCAAATTTGGAGAGTCAAACCCACTTTCTAAATTAAAATGTTAATTTAAAGAGTCTCTTGAAACATGATTTTAAATGTTGACAATTTAAAATAGAGAGCATCTCATGTTTAAAGAGTCTTTTGGAGATACTTTAAGAGAATATTTGGCTAAGCCTTAGGAAAAAGTAAAACTACATTTTTGAAAAATAGGTTTTTGAACTAAAAGTAACTGTTACATTTTTGGCGAACACGGTTGGCAGAAAAAATTACTTGTTAAGCGTATACGTATGTTTGGCTAAGCTTAAAAGTTACTTTTACATTTATTATTATTATTATTATTATTATTATTATTATTATTATTATTATTTTATTTTGAGGCTTAGACAGATGCTTTATACCATGTGAAAGTTTGTAGGTAGGAAATATTGAAAGTATTATGATTCTTGCACTTGACAGATACCATAATTATAATGACTTAAAGTTTTCCACGAGAAAAGTAAAATGGCAAATAAAAGGGAATAACAGTGGTATTTGAAGAGGCAGATTCTTATCTTTTTGTGTTATCATGTGCCAGGCGTTATGCACGAAAGACGTGGACAACATAATGAAGCTTTAGCTGCTTATATAAATGCCCTTTTGGTGGAACCGAACTATGTACCTTGCAAGATCTTAATCGGTGCGCTGTTGATTAAGATGGGCTCCAAGATGTTGCCAGTTGCCCGAACTCTACTCTCAGACGCTCTAAGAATCGAACCAACCAATAGTATGGCTTGGTATCATATGGGATTGGTTCATAAGGATGATGGACGAATAGCTGATGCTGTCGACTGTTTCCAGGCTGCTTTCATGCTTGATGAGTCAGATCCTATTGAATGTTTCAGTTCCATTATTTGAGCCTTTTCCTCAGCCGAAATTTCATATATTTATTCTTTAATTCTTTCATAAGTTCACTTTTGTGAATGCTCTTGTAATAGCTGGCGTTCTATATAACGTTCGTTAGGAAGGATTTTAGTGTGTTTTGCAGTTGTAGTAGTATTTCATGACTTCAGAAAAAGGAAATAAAATTGGTCCATTTCTTGGTAAAGGTCTAAATCCAATTTCCCTTGGTTGGATTATGTTGATGAAACTCTGCATTACTTTGTATCAATTAGATTCATAGATATGTTTTTACAATTTTTATATATCTCCAGCAATTATTCTCATAATCGTAGATTACGCATTAGTGTGAGATGTAATTGTTTATAGTCGTATGCAATTCTATTTATTTTCGTGCCTCTTACGATACCCTGATTGTGTTTCATAGTCGTGAATTATGTCAATATTAGAGGATGCTTGTATTTTATAGTAGAATGTAGGTTTTCTTGCGATACCGTGATGATTTCATCCATTTGAACATTGGAACAAATGTGTTTTCATTTGAACTTTTTCCTAGTAAGCATCAGTGTAGAAGTGTCGAGACTTGTGAGATGGAGCGCAAAACCCCGGCCCAGGACGAGGGGTGTGTGTCGTAGGTTTGGCCATCTCTATAGGCGTGTCTAGATAATTTTGAGTGTACAGGAATTGTCGGGCCACCTCAAAATTGGGTTGTTCAAGCTCTGTTGGCTCAATCAACACCTCTATTTCACTGTACAGTTATTTGAGAGCCGTGTGATAGCCTTGTATGTATAGGGAAAAAGGGGAATGAGCGCTTAGCTACCTGTTTCTCTTAAACCGCTTCAAGGGAGAAAAGCTTTAATCGAACAGTCTTATATGTACACGTGGTAGAGTCATCCACTTAGATCACGATACCGTAGACCTCGAGCCACTTAAGAGACTTAGAGCTTGTTTGGTAGGGATTTTTTGGAGGAAGAATTGATTTTGAATAGTGATATGATGGGAAATGTGTGGTTGAAAAAGAAGAAAAAATTATTGATGTGATGGAAAATATTATTTTATTGAAGAATGTGTGGTTGAAAAATGAGAATTGTGAATCCGTACCAAACAGGTCCTTAAGAGAAAAAGAAAGTGGGTGTGCAACGCTGAGATGTCACATTTTGATTGGCTTGATATCCATTTTGAGTATCTTGAGATCCAAAGTGTCGTGATTTGAATGAATGATGCTACCATGTTAGCTACCGAAGCTTCTCTCCACTTCAAGGGTGGTTGCAATATAGAGTTATAATATTGGACCATGCTATTTGTACTCTCTTCCCTACACTTTGATTTACTCGGTCCCACACATCCTCTCACATGAAAGTCGGGCCCCACACATTTATTGGACATGGGACCCGAGCTCCATGTGAGAGGGCAAGTGGAGTCGGGTAAAGTAGAGGGTAGGGGGAGGGTACAAATGGCTTTACTCTATAATATTATATGAAATCATATACGTACGTAAAATCAAATTTTCTAATTTAATAATTAGCATCTTTGACAAGCATTAAATGGAATAGTATAGTAGAGTTTAACATTGTTCGATAATGTTAATGCATGTTACTAATGAGCTAATTTAGATTGTGTACAAGTTAATTACATTTATCAAAAATGATTGAATCATAATTTTTGGGTTAAAACAAAAGAAGATAGCAAATTCTGAACTGGATTGAAAAAGTACATAGACTAATATAATAAATAGAATCGATACTCTAAACTGAACTCGAAAGACATTTTCTGTATGTTTGAAGGAAGAGATGTATAGAATTTGTCTATTGTCCTGTTTAAAATTTTCCCATCCATCATTCCAAACACGCCCAAAATGGCTGTCCGAGCAAATGACTTCATCGCGGTATGCGAAAATTGACTAAAATTGGAGGACAACACATGTAGCGAGAAATTGAAAATTTTATTTCAATATTTCGTATTGTGTGTATATATGAAATCGTTTGTGGGGTAAATTTCATTATGGGTCACGAACTTTCAACAATATTTCAATTGGGTTGCTAACTTTAATTTGTATGAAAAGTGTCACGGAACTCCAATTTATTTTTTAATTCACGACTCTACCACGTTTCGTCACCTATTCATCCTTAAAACAAAGGACTTAAGACCTCTCTTTCTGAGATGACGCCTGAATTGGTGAAGAGTTATTGATATGAGGGAAAGAAATCAAAGAATACATCGTGTGAATACTGACATCTTTAGGGGTATAATGTATTTTTTTTTTCCTATAGGGGTTTTGTGAACACTAACATCTACTTAAGTTGTGCTTCAAAAGGTGGGTGAATAAGGAAATCACATCCATAGTTATGTTAAAAAGATAAATTATTGAAAATAGTAAAACAGAAGATCAATACTTGATACTTGCTGACTACTAATAAAAAGTTGAACTTGCAATTTGTCATTGAGGTTTTATAAGAAATTGAAATGTATATTTTTTTGTTGTTTTGTGCTTCTTGTTGCAAATCCGTCCTTTTTTTTCGACATTGTCATTTACAAATAAATTTCTCTAAAATTTACAAACACTCGTGTTTAAAACTAATCAACGAACTGAACGCACATTTCCTTCACTAGTACTCTTGTAGAAGTTCTGTTAAATATTGCCAAACACCATAGGTTAGCCACGTTTTTGGGAAAATGCTTAACCACTAAAGTTTTCAAAAAATTTAATGGTATAATATGGCAATTGCGGTTGCGAGAACTGTGCTTGAGCATTTTCCTTTAGGATTGTCGAGAAAATTAAACATATAATGGAATCTTAAAAAAGTGTGAAAGAGCATAGTACTTTCTAACCATATCACATGATAATAGGAATTCGTAATCTAATCATAATTTGGTGGCGTTGGTAGCTTGAATTCAATTGGGAGTGGTTACTCTAAGATCTCAAGGTATTCAATTGAGTGATCAAGATATATCAAACTATACGAATGAATCCTAACCCACTAGGAAAGCTTGGAAAAAGAACGCATCGGTAATAAATCCGTAACTAGAATGGGCCTATCCACAGGCTCTAGTCATGGTAAAGTCAGTTCAGTTATAAGTTTAAGTCCATGATTAATCGGTAGTTATGAATCAATCTTCACTTTAAAGTTATGAAGACCAGCAATATTTTATAACATTTTTAATAGTAATAGAAGTGTTGTAATTTTTTTTCTCAAAAAATAAAAAATAATGAAATGAAATGAAATGTTGCATTTTAATAAAAATGGGGCGTTCTAAGTTGAGTAAGGTTTAAAAGTGAGGGAAATTATAAAAAATCAAGG
>CAIGRO010234209.1:0-10681 GCA_903798355.1 Fraxinus baroniana | reverse complement strand
TATATTCATTCAGCAATTGTAACATGGTATCAGATGCAAAGGTTTAGCGATCTTGCCTTCCCATGGCCGCTCCAACCACCCTTGATATCACCAAAGCCATCACAGATGCCTCCTCACCATATTTCCTTCACTCCTCTGATCAACCTAATAATCTCCTTGTTGATACACCATTGAATGGTGATAATTATCCTGCTTGGCGCCGGGCAATTACTCGGGCTCTCAACGCCAAGAATAAGCTGGGTTTCGTCAATGGAACCCTCTCCAAACCCACTGATTCCACTGCTGCAGCACTTTGGGATCGGTGTTGCGACATGATCATGTCGTGGCTCCTCCACTCCATAGAAAAGACGCTTGCTAGTAGCCTTGTTTACTGTGCTACCCCGTATGATCTATGGACAGAACTAGAAGCCAGATTTCAACAGAGCAACCGTACCACCATTTTTCGTCTAAAGAGAGACCTTGCAACTTTGAACCAAGACAATCTGTCAGTGACAGAATATTATGGGAAACTGAAGACCCTCTTGGAAGAACTTTCCTCCCTTCAGTCGGCCACCCCGTGCTCTTGTGGTGCTGCCAAAAAATTCTCAGAACTCCAATCCTCCGATCAAGTCTACCAATTTCTAATGGGTCTCAATGAATCTTACCATCAACTGAGATCCCAGATTTTGGCGGTGGATCCATTGCCGTCGTTGGCCCGTTGCTATGCCATCATTCACCAGGAGGAAACCCAGCGCTTGTTGAATATATCCCCTGTTCGTTCTGATGCTACAGCCTTCCTTTCCAAAGCACCTGGTCGACCCTCTACTTCCCAGCCTCGTCCAAAGAAGGTCTGGCCTCCAGGTAGTCCCATTTGCTCCGGGTGTGGAAAACCCGGTCACCTCCGTGCCAAATGCTTCGAAGACATCGGGTATCCTGACTGGTGGCCGAGTAACCAGAAGAAATCTGCTCCGGCGGTGCATAATGTGACCGCTGCTCCGGCTGTTCCTACACCCCCAACCACGAGTGCGATCCCTGGCCTCTCTCTTCAGCAATATAACCACTTAATGGAACTTCTGCAACCTACTTCGTTAACTTTCTCAGGTTTATCATCATCCATCTTTTCCAATTTACCTTTGTGCCCTTGGATAATAGATAGCGGTGCCACGCACCATATTTCTGCCTCTTCTTTACGTTCTAGTTCTCCACCTATCACTCACCCTATTTCTGTCAGTCTTCCTACAGGAACCAGCGTTAATGTCACTTCAACTGGTGATATTAATCTGTCTCCTTCCCTCACCTTACATAATGTTCTATTTGTTCCTGAATTTAAATTCAACTTAATATCTGTTAGTCAATTAACTAAATCTCTAAATTGTGTCGTTTCTTTTTTCCCTAACTTTTGTGTTTTTCAGGACCTAACCACGAAGACGCTGATTGGAGTGGGTGAAGAGCGTGATGGTCTTTACTATTTCAAACCTGCAGCTTCTTCCTTCCAAACTACTGGTTCCGTTCCTTTTACCGTCTGGCATCGACGGTTGGGCCATCCTTCATTTAATAATACTCCTAGTTTTATTTCTCGTCCTAAGATTTTAGAACATTGTGATAGTTGTGCTCGTGGAAAGCACACCCGTTTACCTTTTCAATTGGTTTCAAATAAAAGTTCCATGCCTTTTGAACGCATATATTGTGATATTTGGGGTGGATACCATACGGCCTCTTTATGTGGTGCACATTATTTTTTGACGATTGTGGATGAACATTCTAGAGTTACGTGGTTGTATCTTATGCGTTTAAAATCTCACACATTGTCTTGTCTTCGATCTTTTATCGCTATGGTACATACCCAATTTAATTCCAAAATTCAACACATTCGCACAGACAATGGTCAAGAATTCCTTGCACGGTCCACACAAGAATTTTTTTCTGAACATGGCATTTTACATGAACGTACTTGCGTGGAAACACCTCAACAAAATGGTATAGCTGAACGAAAACATCGTCACATCCTTAATGTGGCGCGATGCCTTCGTTTTCAGGCTCATCTACCTTTAAAATTTTGGGGTGAATGTGTACTTACTGCTACTTATCTCATCAATCGCATTCCATCATCTTCTCTTCAACACAAAACCCCCTTTGAGCGTCTTTTTAATCAAATTCCTCGTTATGATCATTTACGAGTTTTTGGTTGTCTGTGTTATGCTCAAACCCTCACTGCTCATCGTGATAAATTTCAACCTCGGGCCCACCCATGTGTTTTTTTAGGCTATCCTCCTACCCATAGTGGTTATCGTCTTTACAACCTTGAGCTACAAAAGATCATCATTTCTCGTGATGTTACCTTTGTAGAACATATTTTCCCTTTTCAGCTTCATACCCCACCTACCGATCCTTCCCTTGTCCTACCCCTACCCATGCCCGAAAACATCTCCACACCATGTCCCGATAATCCTTTACCCTCAAACCTCCCGTTATCATCACCTTCCACACCACCACCACCACCACCTCCTTCTCTTCGTCCTCGTCGTACCTTACACCAGCCCTCCCACTTGCGTGATTATATTTGTCCTACCTTACCCAATCCTTCTACTACGCTCTCTCCATCTCCGATCACGTCTTCAGGTACGGCTCATCCTTTAGCTAATTTTGTTTCTTATACAAAGTTCTCTCCATCTCATTATGCCTTTTTATCTGTGCTGTCTAACTCTGTCGATCCATCCAGCTATTCTCAAGCTGTGAAGCATTCACATTGGCGTGATGCTATGCAAGTTGAGATTCTAGCTCTTGAAAATAATAAAACTTGGCTCCTTACCTCTCTTCCTCCTGGAAAGAAGCCCATTGGTTGCAAATGGGTGTTCAAAACTAAATTTCATGCAGATGGTTCCATTGAGCGTTATAAAGCTCGGTTAGTTGCCAAAGGATACACTCAAGTTGAGGGTCTTGACTATCATGACACTTTTGCCCCTGTTGCCAAACTTGTTACTGTTCGTTGCGTCCTTGCCATTGCTGCATCCCGCCATTGGCATCTCTATCAATTGGATGTTAATAATGCTTTTCTTTATGGTGATCTTGATGAAGAAGTATATATGACCTTGCCACCTGGATATGGCCGTAAGGGGGAGTCCCGTGTTTGTCGCTTACTTAAGTCCTTATATGGCCTTAAACAAGCTTCCCGCAATTGGTACTCCAAATTATCCTCTATGTTACTTTTGGCTGGTTATTCTCAATCAGCAGCTGATCACTCTCTATTTACACGGACTCAGGGTTCCTCTTTCACTGCAATTCTGGTCTATGTTGATGACATTTTACTCGCAGGAAATGATCTTACTGCCATTTCCGACCTCAAGACTTTTCTTGCTGACCGCTTCAAACTTAAAGATTTGGGCACCCTAAAGTATTTTTTAGGCCTTGAAGTGGCCCGATCTCCTTCTGGCATTTTCCTATCTCAACGAAAATATGCCTTGGATATTCTAGCTGATTCTGGTACATTAGGGTGCCGACCTGCTTCATTCCCCATGGAACAACATCTTAAGCTCACACCAGATGATGGCACCATACTCTCTGATCCTAGCTCTTACAGACGGTTGGTTGGACGTCTCATTTATCTGACCATTACTCGCCCGGATATATCCTTCTCGGTCAACATATTAAGCCAGTACATGCAAGTTCCCCGAGAACCACACTATCAGGCTGCACTGCATGTTCTTCGTTACCTGAAGAGTTCTCCTGGTCGTGGTCTATTTTTTCCATCAACCTGTGATTTCCAGATATCTGCATACTCTGACTCTGATTGGGCTGGTTGTCCTACCACTCGTCGCTCTACTACTGGGTTCTTCATTACTCTGGGTACAAGCCCCATTTCTTGGCGCACAAAGAAACAAACAGTAGTTTCTCGTTCTTCTGCTGAGGCAGAATATCGTGCTATGGCTTCCACTACCTGTGAACTTGTTTGGCTCAAGTCCCTATTCCTTGACCTTACCATA
Organism: Fraxinus baroniana; assembly: GCA_903798355.1. Classification (NCBI taxonomy): domain Eukaryota; kingdom Viridiplantae; phylum Streptophyta; class Magnoliopsida; order Lamiales; family Oleaceae; genus Fraxinus; species Fraxinus baroniana. The sequence goes on along the minus strand of CAIGRO010234209.1, from coordinate 6,722 downwards.
ACGCATCCACAGAGCATCACTCTTTATTGTGACAATCAAGCTGCACTCCATATCACTCGCAATCCAGTTTTCCATGAACGCACTAAGCATATAGAAATTGATTGTCATTATGTGCGTGAGAAATTCCGCTCCGGTCTCATCACTCCAACACATATTTCTACGAAGCATCAACCAGCAGACATCTTTACAAAAGCTCTTGGAAAGGATCTGTTTCAATTTTTTGTTCGCAAGTTGGGCATTACGGATCTCCATGCTCCAACTTGAGGGGGAGTATTACGTAACTAAATATTACAATACCAAAATTACCTCCTAAGATTATTCCCATCATAGGTTTACACCGAGAACTCCTCCATTGTAATATTCAGTTANTTATTTATATATTTCACGACATCCATAACGTCTACTCAATTATTAATAGTTTATTAAGTGATTGGTAAACAATTTTATTTAAATATATAAGACACTTCCTGGGAAATTCCAAATATTCTGGAAGCCGGACTTCCTCAAAATAAAAGCGACGACCCTTTTTAATTTTATAATTCAGCGTCCGTACATCCCTGCCAATATATATACACACATGCATGTACATCTAACCATCTTGGATATTAATCTTTTTATGGTTCTCACTTTTGGTTCCCTGATTCTTTCGATTATTAATGGAGAAATACCAGCAATACGAACGTGCGTTCAATCATTTTGATGCAAACGGAGACGGGAAAATATCGGCTTCAGAGTTGCAGCAGTGTGTTGAATCAATAGGCCGAGGAGGAGACTTGTCGTTGGCAGACGCAGAGGTGGCTGTGGTACTGATGGACTCTGATGGAGATGGATTGCTTTGTTTTGAGGATTTTGTGAAGTTAGTTGAATTTGGAGTTGGAGAAGAAGAAAAGGCAAGTGATTTAAAGGAGACGTTCAGGCTGTATGAAATGGAGGGGAGTGGGTGCATTACACCCAAGAGTTTGAAGAGGATGCTTAGTAAATTAGGAGAGATCAGAAGCATTGAGGAATGTAGTGTTATGATTCATCATTTTGATCTCGATGGAGATGGGGTGCTCAATTTTGACGAGTTTAAGGTTATGATGTCGTGTTGACCTTAAATTGTTTCATCTTCACCTTCGTCTTCGTCTTCGTTTCAGTTTCATCATTGCTTGCTTATTGTACAATTAGACATTCATTCTTTCTGCTTTGGATTTAAGATTTTGTTCATTCATTTCCTCTCCTATTTGTTGGACTGCTCCTAAGAGAGAGAGGCCCATTGGGCTTCCGCACTAGATGGAGTATTGGGCTTCGAAGGCCCACAAAACTAATTTCATCTACCCTCCATTAGTAACAAAGCAAGATGGGCCCCTATTTGACAACCATTAAAATGAAAATTTTGAATTTACATACAAAATATTTTGTTACGAGATTGTGCAGTTGAAAATAAATTTGAGAAAACAAAATAGTTTTGTTTTAATGATTGTCAAACACGAGCCGAAGAAAATCCCAAGAATTCTTGGCTATAGATAAACAAATTAGTGTTGACATCCTTTTGGAACAAATCAGTGAACCTGTGTTGAGAATTAGTTAGATGTCACATGATTAAGATGCACAATAAATAAGTTGACATTTAAGGAAGATTGCTAAGGAGCAATTAATACTGCCAAATTTTTATTTCCACCTACTAATAATCCATGCATGAACTATTAACTTCCCCCATGTGGTCCTTGCACCTTTTGCGTGACATGTTCAATGTAAAAAGTAAGCACAAATGTAGTGTTGTGTAAAAATTATATTTTATTGAATACTACGTCTACACTAAACATCACAGTTTCTATCTAAAAAATCTCACAATAATTGAAATTCAATTAGCCAGCTAGCTCCCCACACCACATGAATCAAGATGCACAATAAAATCTCCTCTAAATGGAGATATTTCTCATTTTTCAATTTTCTTCTAATATCAAGAGTAAAGTGCAGTGCGCATCATTCGACTTTGACTTTGAATGAGGTGTATCTATGTCACTCGTTTTTAATTTGGTGCCATTCAATCTTTCAATTTTAATATGCTTACAAATCTAGCCACTCAAATTTAATTTGACGCAATCATCTCACCCAATTTTGATTTGACTGCACATCTTGGAGTTGAGCAAGTTCTTTAGTGGCTAATTGAAGGTGTTCTGGGTTCATTCCAAGATGGTTGGCTTTTGTAGGATTGACATCTTCATTTTTCTTGAACGGAAGAGAGTGGGTTTGTGCATTTAGTGAGAAAATTTGAGTGAGATTCTGCACAACAATCTCGGATTAATATATCTTTGATATTTGAAATTGTCATGGTAAAGTATGTGGTCATGTGTATGTAAGGTTGAAAGTAGAATTTATATCTGAGACCATTTAGGCGAAGAATAACATTTTTTTTTCCCACAATTGTTCGATAATATCCCATGCAATGATAATATCTTTACCAGGTAAAGAAGAACCTAGTAACTTGTGAGAAATGCCAAGTTTTGGAAAGAATTAAATTGTGAAAGGCTTGAGTGACAGCAACCTACAGCAAATCACGGTATTCTATCCCACACAGCGCCTCAATAGACTTCAACAAAGGGCATGACTTTCGGACTTGCTGTGAATCACTGTAACCCTGGACGGATTATACAGTCAGTAAAACATTTTCTGATGTAGAGGTTCGCCATGAAAGTTAATTATGTCGTCTCTGATGTCAAAAATAATGAACCATGTACATATAAAAACACGATTTTAATTTATATGATTTTTTAAGAAAATATTTGAAGATGGTCGAAGTGCATTGTCGTGTGACATGAATATAATTGATAATTTTAACGGATAATTGTAGCCAAGGTATCAAAACTTTCATTTTAATGTAGACTTGACTCAAACCTCACATTTGTGTCATCTACGGTACCAAACTTTTTAAAAGTTCTTAGATGAAGTCCCATCAGACGGATTCCGTCATATTAACTGTTAGTTGACCTCAAAAAATTAAAAATTGATAATTGACAAGTTGAGTAAGGGTAAAATTGTCTATTCCAATTTAACATAAAATAATTGAAATAATTAAATAAAAAAATTGTTTTCATCTTCTTCTATTCTCCACCCACCCACCCACAACCAAATCCACCTTCTGCCTCCAAACAAATCTAGCACCAGTATCTTCTTCCCTATCCCTCCACCTTTGTCACTAATGACACCTTCCATCGTGTAGCACAAGAGTAGTGTTACACTTTTTGCCTTCCTCCTTCGTCGCCACCTCATTTTCTGTCACGACTCTCAAGCCATTTTATTACAACTTCAAATCTCATTTCCACTCCCCATTAAAATGCTTTCATCATCCAATCCCGATCCAAATCCCAAACCCAGTGAATTCGTTGAACCCCACTACACCACTTTTCTCATCCCCCCCGTGAATTCGTCCAAATCCCAAAAGAAGGAGCACCAGTGTTGGCAATCCTCATAGAATTCAAAAAGGCTTTTACGGTTTTATACTTCAACAAATTTAGACTCTTTTCAAGCACAAAAAATACTGACATGTATGCCCTCTTGAGATTATGGGTATCAGAGATAGCATAGATGGGGAATTAAAGAATTGGTAATGGATCTTGGGTTTTTTGTAAGGGTTCTTGAGGTTTTGTGGTTCTTTTTTGCCAGCTTTTGAGGTGGAGTTGGGGTTGGTGGTGGTGCCGATGGTGGTTAATTTTAAGGCGGTGGCGGTGGCGAATTGGTGGGTGTGGTTTTAGTTCTAGAGCCTGTTTGGTTAGGCTTAAAATCCAATGAAAATTGAAAATATGGCCGTTATTGAGCCCCACCCGTCTAATAAAAGTCAACAATAACGGCTATATTTTCAATTTTAATCTGATTTTAATCTCTACCACACATAGTGTGAAAGGGATGGGGAAGAAGGAGATGGAGTGAGTGGTTGTGGTTTTTTAATTTTAATTTTGATAGAAAGAATGTGCTCTGTCAAAAAATGTCATGGCCTTATTTGGGTATAATTATAAAAAATTTCATTTATGGAGTTAACTGATGATTTTTTATTTTTTTTAAAATTCTATTTATTGGTCAAAGGTTAGTTTGGAAATATGATGTTTTATTTGGGTCAATGGGAGGTATTTCCTCGGTTGGTTGGGGTTGTGGTTTTTTAATTTTAATTTTGATAGAAAGAATGTGCTCTGTCAAAAAATGTCATGGCCTTATTTGGGTATAATTATAAAAAATTTCATTTATGGAGTTAACTGATGATTTTTTAGGCCAAACAAATGGAATACGTTTGATTGGACTTCACTTTCAAATTTTTGAAATATTTGGTTTCGTGAGTGACACAAATGAAAAGTTAAATGAAAGTTTTGTTACCATTGCTTCAATTATTACTAATTTTAATGTTCAAATCAACATATATAACATTAGTGAAAATCGACGCGACAACTTGTAGAATAATCAAATTTGCAAGCAAATCGAAGTTCATTGCACTAAATTGAAGACAGTGACTAGATACTTAAATAAATTGAAGATGAGTGATTTAATTATACCAAATTAAAGATGAGTGATTTAGATGCACTTTTGCTTAAAATCAGATGACGTGTGCATTTAAATTCCACGTGACTGCAACACATGTATTAAGACATACAAAAACAAAAAAACAAAAAAAAACGTAATTTTTCTGATAAATTTAAAAAAATTTAAATTCTAGAAAAATATGATCATCTAAAAATTTCTTTTGTAAAATAACTCAACCACAAATACCAGCCTTTTAGCTCTAGGCATATACATTGCAGAACAAAACAAGATTCAAGAACCCTAATAATAATTAACTGTAATAGTTCATTCTACCTTTTGGGATTCCTTTAAAAATGACTTAGTCAAAGGGCTTAAATTTTATTTTGTCTTTTTCACAAATTAATATTTTTAAAATGACTTAAGGGTGTTTAAAAGACAAAAACGTCCTTAAATGAATAAAACAAAAACACCTTTAAATCAAATCGGCTGTACAACCGAAACACTATGCTTCTGTTTCAATATTTTCGTCATCACTTTTTATTCTGATATCCGATTAAGGTGATTCAAAATGCGTTGAAAATATAACTCAAAGGGTTACAACTTTGTTAGAGATAGCTTCTTCTCTATTTGAACGTTTACTAGTCCAAAAATGGAGCCGAAATATCGGCTGTTTTCGATTTTGGCTGTTCCACTATGCATCTGTTCCAGTATTTTCGTCATAACCTTTTATCCTGATATCCGATTAAGGTGATTCAAAATGCGTTGAGAATATAACTTAAATAGCTAAAACTTTTCTAGAAATAGCTCATTTTCAATTCGAACGTTTACTGGTCAAAATTTGACTTGTTCACAAATTACTATTTGTAAAATGACTTAAGGGTGTTCAAAAGACAAAAACGCCTTTAAATGAATAAAACAAAAACACCTTTAAATCAAATCGGTTGTACAACCGAAACACTATGCTTCTGTTTCAATATTTTCGTCATCACTTTTTATTCTGATATCCGATTAAGATGATTCAAAATGAGGTTGGAAATATAACTCAAAGGGTTACAACTTTGTTAGAGATAGCTTCTTCTCAATTCGAACGTTTACTGGTCCAAAAATGGAGCCGAAATATCGGTTGTTTTCGATTTTGGCTGTTCCACTATGTATCTGTTCCAGTATTTTCGTCATAACCTTTTATCCTGATATCCGATTAAGGTGATTCAAAATGCGTTGAGAATATAACTCAAATAGCTAAAACTTTTCTAGAAATAGCTCCTTTTCAATTCGAACGTTTACTGGTCCAAAAATGAGAATGGGCTATTTCTAGAAAAGTTGTAGTCCTTTGCGTTATCCTTTCAACGCATTTTGATTCACTTTAATCAAATATCAGGATAAAAAGTTATGATTAAAATACTAGAACAGATGCATAGTGGAACAACCAAAATAGCCGACTTTTCGACTTCATTTTTGAACCAGTAAACGTTCGAATTGAGAAGAAGTTATCTCTATCGAAGTTGTAGCCCTTTAAGTTATCTTTCCAACGCATTTTAAATCACCTTAATCAGATATCAGAATAAAAAAATTATGACGAAAATACTAAAATACAAGCATAATGAAACGGTGAAAACAACCGATTTTTCGGCAGTACAATCGGCGGTGCAGCCGAGTTCCCAGCTGTATAAGCCGAAAACCCGACTGTATAGCCGATTGTATACAGTCGAAAATCGGTTGGGCTGTATAAAGTCGATTTTTAAATTAAAAATTTAAAAAAACGACAAAAATAAGTTAAAAATAAGTAAAGAAAATAAATATTATTTAATTAAAATTGAAAAAAATTAATATTTGTTTAAAATTAATATTTAATTAAAGAATTTTAAATTAAAAAATTAAAAATGAAAAAAAAAAGGAATTAGCTAATTCGTCAAAAAATAATATGTCATTTTGGTTATTATGAATTTCAAATTCTTTATTTAATGATATATATATATATATATATAAACAAAATGAAATTATTTAAATTAAATAAATAATATATATTTATCAAATTTTAAAGTATTTATTTCATTTTTTATACAAAAATTAAAACCAAAAGAAATTTTAAAATTATGTAAACAATATATATTTATTTAATTTTACTTGAAAAATGGAAGATTAGTTTACAAATTACATTTAATTAAACATTTTTAAACTAATGAAAATATTAAAAGGGAAAAAAATAGTAATTTTAAAAATAATATTTTATT
>CAIGRO010234168.1:0-12473 GCA_903798355.1 Fraxinus baroniana | reverse complement strand
CTCAATTGAATACACTCCCCTTAAAAAAAGTTCTTCAAAAGTCCCAATTGAATACACCCCCTTAGACAACAAGCGCATTATTTTCTCCCACTGAAGTCTCTCCCCTATCTTCTCTCTTCCTCCTCATCTTCCTCTTTCTTCTCAAGTCTCGTTCTTTTTTGTTGCATCCTACAACAACTCTTTGGAAATTTATTATCCATTTGTTCTCTTTCCATTTTGGAATTCCCTACAAGGAGAACTCTTCTATCTTTTTTTGTAATACGCAAAAATGTTTGAGTTTTGTCTTTTGAGGAGCTATTAACACTAATCTATATAGAGATAACATGTCACGAGATAAAAGAAAACAATTATTTGGACGTGTAGATCCACATATAAGTAAATTCAATATTGAACAAATTACACTCATAGACACACACCACCCAGATGGATTTAGATGTTATATGTGATCCTGATTCCTCCTATCCTGAGATCTATTTTTCTTTTCCTTTACAATTTCACAGTTCACTGGAGAAAGGCCAGCTTTACATTTTCCGCGTTGGCTCTGGTCAGGTAAGCTCTACAAAAGTGTCCCAGCTGAATCTAGAATTTCGAGATAATATAGCTGCAAAATTGTGTTCTATAAGGATGTAAATATCAGCTACAACTGAAAATGTTTTATTATTCAGGAATGCACTCTGCTGCTTTCTTTTATTTCTTTTCTGCTACTACATATATCTGTCTCCACGATCTTTCCCAACTCATGTGCCTTTGATGTTATTTATATTTTTTAAAGGGAGATCAAAGAATTTCCCCAGACGACTGATGGTGCTGTTTGGTTGTGTTTTCAAATTAATGAATCTGAAAGGGCTCAAACAATTAATCTGCAATGGAAAGTAATATGCTTTGAAATACCCAGATCTTCTGTGTGAAAAACTAAGATTGAGCATAAATTTTCTGTTGGCATCTATTTGTCATTTTTGATGATTTTCAACTTAATGAATGATCTAAACTAAAATGACTAGAATAGGTGATCAAGGGACTGGATGAAGGGGTCCTGAGCATGAAAGTCGGAGGAAAACGTCGACTCTACATTCCGGGACCAGTAAGTGCTTCAGCTATAATTATGTATGTTTATCCACTCAAATGTATAGGGGTTTCTTGCATGAAATTAAAATTTGATAATCACACTTTAGCATATTCATCAAGATTCTAAGGAACCTAGATATATATACCTTACCAAGTCTTTTCCAAAAGGAAAAAACCAGACATAATAATATCCCTATATCATTGAGTATGGTGCTTGAAGTATAAAAAATTTGGCCTATAAAAGGTTTCACAATATGTTTTAATCAAAATGTTATTGACTTGATGAATTGGATTTATCAATTCTCAAGGTGTTCTATTTTGCTTTTTCATTGTTAAACTTTTTATCTCGTTCTCATAATCTTTGCTCAGAGAGAAAATTAAATGGTAAAATAATCATAACTGATCAAAATGTCTTCTATAAGTTAATACTTAGGGCATGTTCGGTCGTACTTAAAATCCAATTAAAATTGAAAATATAGCCGTCATTGGGTCTCACTCGTCTAATAAAAACCAACAATAACGACTAGTTTTTCAATTTTAATCTGATTTTAATCTCTACCGAACACGCCCTTAATACTGCTATAAAAAACTGGGAACTTATACTCCCTGTATAAGATTGACCATGTACCTAGAATGGCCAATATTGAGGTTAACACAATGGTCCAGCTATCTTCGATGCTTTGGTTCCCTAATCAGGTTTGACGGTTAAGCTGTCAATCCAGTTCTATATCATATTCGTGTAGAGTTAGACTAAAATGATTCTCCTACAGTTTTTTTCTCACATTTTTATATATGGGGGATGCCAATGGCTCCACGGTAGGTTCACATGATCCTTTTTTAGCCCCTGTTTAACAATCATTATCTATAAATTCTTTCATTCTTATACTCATTTACATAATAAAAAATTTTGTACGTAAACTCAAAATTTTTCCCTACTTTTTAATCATACATTCTCCAAAAAATCACTACTCAAAACTCAATTTTCTCAAAAATAATGCCCATCAAACAGGGGCTTAGTGTTGACATGCTCCTGTGCATAAGTTGCCAATATCATTCTGTTCTCTTGGCTGAGCTTAAACCATGTTGGAGCATGTTTGGCTAATCTTAAGAAAAGGTGAAAATACTTTTTTGGTAAGTTGTTTCTAGAAAAGTAAGTTTTCAAACTTAAAATAATGAAGAAATTTTATTAAGTAGAAATGTATTGGGCAAAAAAATTACTTAAAAAGACATTGTTGACGAGTAAATGGAGAGGAAATGTGGAATTCTATTGTCACTAACAAAAAGTTTCACGCCCTTCTTTCTGTTTGATCAGTTAGCTTTTCCAAAAGGCCTCACATCAGCTCCGGGAAGGCCACGAGTGGCTGCATATAGTCCAGTTATATTCGATGTTAGTTTGGAGTACGTACCCGGCCTTGAAGACGATGAAGAGTAAACATCACCACTCAACTTTCATCCATCTTCAACCTTACATTAGAAGAGGTTCACTATGCCTATGTATTGTAGATTTCCATTTCTTCATTCTTTAAACTACACATTTCTTTCCATGTATCATTGGTATAATTCGGGAAGTCTAGCTGGAGTTCTGTCAATTTTTTGATCGAGGGTTGTGAGAAATGAAAAAAATTGTGATTCTGCCTCACTAATTTGCTCGCAAAATATGCACAAGAGTTTAACGGTTGAAAGGCAACACAGTATTCCCAACTCCAATTATATGGTAAAACTTTCAATCAAAACTCAAATTATAACAACTTTTTCACATAAAAAAGTTGATGCATAATATAATCATGTATACTGCAATCTTGGTATCCCGTGGATTTTCGACCTGTACAACATATCTACTATACAAGAACTAAAGAATAAGCAGAGGTTATGCACCACATCAGGTCCTGCATTTGGTTCAACCATATTAGATATGCGAATGCATATATGAATACGAAATAAAAAAAAATCGTCAAAATATTTGGAGGAACAAAAGAAAATGGATTTCTTTATCTTTCAACCAAATGTTCATTATCTAAAGTCAACAAAATCTTTTTGGCCAACTCGAAGTTACAAAACAATTGTAGAATCAACTACAAAATGTAAAGATCATACAAATCTACGGCCAATTGAAAGAAACAGGACTATAAGAACTACACAAGGGAATCTAGTTCAATTTGTAGTCTTAGAAGCTGTAGAACGAATTTTTGAATCCTCTTTCTTATCGGAATCTGCTGTCTTTCTCTTGTCTTTCCTCTCCCTCTTCTTTAATGCAGTCATCCGAGCTTTCAAGATAGTTGCATAGCTAGCTTGAAAGCGCTGCTGATCTTTCGGACCAATCTGTTATCAAATCAAACAAAGACATGCTAATCAGGTCAAGGGAATCACATAGCAGTTCCAGAAAGTAATTACCAATATGGATACAGTAAACAAAACATAAATCAACGTAGGCGTGCATGTAGATGCACTTGATGTATGAAATAAATTCTACATGCACTTGATGTATGAAACAAATTACATAGCATCATGTGTCCTGAGAAGTAAACGGATATAGAAATGACAGGATCGCCATGAAAATCAATTATGTTGTCAACTAAAAACAGAGCAATGTTACAAGTGATTAGTGAATATGTAGAATCTACGAAGACTGTTATACATTTGGCATGCGAGAAATATAAAATGTAAAACAGAAATTCACCAACATTTTGTAAAAATAGTCCATTACAAGAAAAAAAAAAACACAAAACAACGGGTTTGTATAATCTGGGGATAGGCATTTGATTTCCTGGCTATGGTACTTCAACACTTTGGTCATATTGTACCAGCAACATGTAATATTGTATAAGTGCTATCCTCTGGCCACAGACACCAGTCACACCACTTTCTATCATCGCCCAATAGCCAAACCACTACTATAATCCAGTAGTCATAAACAAGACATCATTCCTCTTGTATCATTTTTTAGCCACGTGTATAATTTTCTCCATTTGTCAATCTACGTATGACATCTTTAAAGCATCCTAAATGGTAAGCAGCACAGTTTGCTAGTTCCAAAAGTAGGATTAGAGAAGGTAACATTTCTAAAGGACATAATGGTGTTTCAAAACATTCTACACTTTTCATGTATCTAAAACAACGGGTTTGTATAATCTGGGGATAGGCATTTGATTTCCTGGCTATGGTACTTCAACACTTTGGTCATATTGTACCAGCAACATGTAATATTGTATAAGTGCTATCCTCTGGCCACAGACGCCACTTTCTATCATCGCCCAATAGCCAAACCACTACTATAATCCAGTAGTCATAAACAAGACATCATTCCTCTTGTATCATTTTTAAGCCACGTGTATAACTTTCTCCATTCGTCAATCTATGTATGACATCTTTAAAGCATCCTAAATGGTAAGCAGCACAGTTTGCTAGTTCCAAAAGTAGGATTAGAGAAGGTAACATTTCTAAAGGACATAATGGTGTTTCAAAACATTCTACACTTTTCATGTATCGGATGCATAAATAAATCTGTTTGGCTTCAAATGAACAAACCCAGTTGTCTAAAAATCTTAAGCAAGATAATTCAAAATTTTATAACAGAACTAATGAGAGAAAATCGTCTCACTCAGAATAAAGAAATTCTTATAAATTGAAATCCAGAACTTGGTAGGTGGCATTTAGAGCGAAAAGGTATATTTTTCCAAAAGGGAAGGACTCATAATTTCCTTGGCATATTTTTCAACTTGTAGTACATACACCGTGTATAATTTTTCCCTAGTTCGATGAACTCAGAACCTTAAAACCATTAATATACTTTAAACGAACACGACAAGATGCCCTACAGAAAAAAGTCTCTCTTTATGCCTCAGCTTCTGCAGTTATGCATCATGAATTAAAGACCATCTCTGTTTGATTGCTAAGGCATTCTTGTGAAAACTCTAGCAGAGAGCAGTGTGATTGATTAATATAACTTCACTAAAGGATAGTCTTGCCGAGTCTGTGTTCAGGGTAAGAAGTTTGTGTACTCTCACACCTCCAGATTCATAAAATACTATTTAAATACCATCAAAGCTCTTCCTATCCTGTCTGAAGCTCAACCAGTGAATTCCTTCATGATCTTTCTGCTTGCTCCTCCCTATTCGCAGAGAAGTTTATTCGATCTTCTCAAAAGTAAAAAACCCAACAGATAATCAACGCATACATCTTACCACTGTAATGCCATGTAGAGTAGTAGAACAGACTAATTACAGATGCGTGATTAGAAAGTGGATGTAGTTTTGTCACAAACTATCATTACGTCAGCAACAACAAACTAAGCCATTTTCACAATATAGAGTCTGGCTAATGAATCTTTATCCACCGCTTCATCTGATTCACGCTAGAACTGCTGGAAGATCTAAAGCAACTACAAAAATTTCTCGATTCTGACTCAAGCATCTATAATTTAATTAATAAAATCACTAAATGCATAACATAATAATTTTATTCAAAATCCTTTAGGCCCAACAAAAATGCAATTAATAATTGATTAAATACGTAAATTTTAAGACATTAAGAAATTTTTCACTTGAACTCATATTTTTTCAATTCCATTTGTTCTGAAAATATGCATCTAAAGTTGTTTGCTTTTTCTTTGTACTCAAACTGAACTCAACTTCATCCTTAACTTTTGCAATGTATATAGCACATTTGGTTTACTTTTCTCATTTTTAGACATTATTTAAGTTTACGATATTTGAAAGACTTATTTTCGACAAACAATTGGTAAAACATAGCTATCGTTTAAATCATGATCTTCATCAATAGCCATGTTCCATAGCTCTTGAATAATATCTTCGTTAGTTGGTTATTCAATCATCATATTATTTTCATTAGGATAATTGAAGAGGTGCTAGACATAAATCACTTTTTTAGTGCTGACTAGAAATGACTTTGTAATCTATCAGATAAAAATATCCCCTCTAAAGTAATAATTTTTCTTGTTCCAACATTATTATTTTATAACGATTTAGTTGTAGATCATTTGCAACTAAAACATGCTGCTACTCCTTTTGACTTCTTCTACCGAGACAATTTCAGTCTTATTAATGAGAATATCTTTAGATCTACAAAACACAGTCTCAACCACCTAAACTGGCATTCTCTTAATTTATTCTCATGATTCCACGTGCATTTGGTGACATATTTTCATATTTCTTATCTTATCCATTATAACATGATCACACATATATCTTAGAACCCTCATTTCCACATTTCAAATTAAAATCTTAAAACTTGGGTTAAGTGCAAGAAGGCTTTGGGCATGAATGCCACTAGTTGTCCACATTTCTTTCTTTATCCATCAAATCCCACAACTAATACACTCCTCTCCCTAAATCTTGTCTAGGTGGAACTGAAAGAAATGATGGCTCAACCGATGTAGCCTATGAGAACAACAATTGTGTAGAATTCCTCAAACTAACCCAAATTTGCCAGAATAAGAAAATACTAGCACATGAAAATAAATACAATATGAAGGGAACTTTAAAAACTATAGCATAATAATGTTCCACCCCTGTGAAACATAATTGCACAACATATGCATGTCCATGTCCAGATACGACATGACACTCATCGGACACTCTACCATGATCATTTTTTCTTTCTTTATCCATATATATTTTTAACTCAAAGTTATTATTAAATAAAGAGCATGTTTGGTAACCATTAAAATCCGATTAAAATTGAAAATATGACCGTTATTGGGTCCCACCCGTCTAATAAAAGTCAACAATAACGGCTAGTTTTTCAATTTTAATCCGATTTTAATTTCTACCACACAGGCTATAGTTAGTGGTTAGATGGGGTGCTGTCATGGAATAATAAGAGCCTATTTGGGAGGGCTAAAAAGTCGATTAAAATTGAAAATATAGCCGTTATTGGGTCTCACTCGTCTAATAAAAGTCAACAATAACAGCTAGTTTTTCAATTTTAATCTGTACCAAACAGGCTCAAAAAATAGGTAATCTTATTTAAAAGATTTCAACAAGAAAATTAGTAACAAATATAAAACTAAATTTATACTATATAAATGAAGAATTTTAAAGAATTTAATCATTGTGTCAATGGCATGCCGTTTCATCACTTTTAAAAAACTAGCGAGTCGGCATGTCCGACACCCCGTAACCCTGTTGGTGCATCATAGCTTAAATGAAATAGAGCTTAAAGAATGTCAGCATGAGATACTCTCCACTAGCATGAATAGAAGATGTCCTAAAAACCGGGGGGTGGCCTTCCTCTCGAAATGTTTGGTTAAGAATTCAGAAAGCATTAGGAAAATAAATGCTGGAATACTTACCAGAGTGGATATGGTCTTCTTGCCATCGGTTGCTCGAACGAGGCATCTGTACTCAATCTTTTCCCCAGATGCCTTCAACTTATTCCTCTGTACCTTAGACTTGTCTGAAGCTGCAAGTGATTAAAAAAGGCACAATCAAGATTTTGAATAATATTCAACCCAACAGCATTCTGTCTGAACATTTTCTTATCAAGAGGGGATTCATCAAGCGGTTAAAAACCATTTAGAAAGTTAATAGAGGGAAATTACAGTGCTTGAGTGTAACCCAAACAGAGCCCTTCTCACTAGTCCGCTCAAACATGTTAGTGAGTTCATTGAGGAAGGGATCAGGTTGTAAGCGCACCTAATGAAAATATACGAAAGATTACAAAGGGTCAGATAGTATATGGCTGAGAACACGGACAGAATTATAACTCTAAACTCTATTGTTTGACAATCCAAACAGAATATGCAAATTACATGAGTATATACACCTGCACAACCATACCACAATAAATGAACTACATATGAACTGGAGCAATGAAACCTTTTGTTGTGCAGTAGAATTTCAAAGATGCATTGAACAGTATTATTGTGAGCCAACCTTACAATCCCACAGTTGCTCTTCTAAAACATGACCACAGACAGGATTTAACTGCCCCACTGAAACTTGATATCAGCAAAATTTTTCAATTAATCCAGAGACGGACTGAACTGTCTGTCTGATTAATTTGCTTCCCTTCTGCACCTTATACATAACTGATATTGCTTATTTTTCTTTACAATTTACGGATATTAGATATGAGCCTCAAAGGGTCATTAATTCAGACTGTTTAAATAAAATTGACGTGGTTATAAACTTAAAATTACAGTACATTTCACTCAGACTCAGTGCTACCAACAAAGTAAGTTATGCGAGAAATATTTCCATTTACAATAAAAAAAACTTTTGCACACAAATATTCAAGTTCGAATTTTACCTACACTTAACATTTTCAGTTTCTCTATTCCTTTTATTTAACATCTAAATCCCCACCCATCCCCCAACAGTACTGAATCACGTATCTACGTCTGAATATATGCACATAAACGTAATGTACATATAGAAAGCGACAAAGTTTGATGATCTATCAATTATAATTGGTACTTTTAGGAACTTCTAGAAGATCCTTTTATCTATCGGCATTCAAATAGAGAGACAAAAATTAATTAGGCTTAATCACGAGATTCATTTATTTTTTTGTAATTGCCAGCTTTCGAAATAAACCCGCAATTTCTAATTTTCTCAACCAAAAATAATCATGCCGTATTTTTTTTATCTTCTAAAATTGAATTTACAGAATCAAGTTCGTAAGAAATGAAATCGTAGTAGATCGCCATCCATTAAAAATTAGAATATATACATTCATAGATAAAAAAAAATAGAGATTACCATGCTTTGGCAGACAGAAATGAGAACGGAGGCACTGATGCGAAGAGAGAGCTTTTTGGGTTTTGGCTCTGTCTACGCCCCTTTAATCCAATATTGTCTGCTCTCTCAGAACTATTTTAAGCACTTATTTAGCCCCCGTTTGAAACCCATTTTTAGTAGAAATAATTTTTATAATAGTGATTGATGTAAGAAATGTGTGGTGGAAGAGTGATAAAAAGTTTTTGATTTGTGTGTAATATTATTTTATTGAAGAATGTGTGGTTAAAATGAAGAATGAGAATGAGAATGAGAAAGAGAATGTAAAATTAAAGGGTGTCAAACGGGGGCTTAAAATTAATTTTTCAAAATCAATTTTTACATTTTCTCATACATTTTTTTTTTAAATCGCACAATCTTCAAAAAGTTTTGGTATTGTTCTCTTCGTATTTGAGTTTTGTGTTTTGAGTGTTCATTTTGAGATTTTTAAAAATGTGTTCCTTTTGACATTTTGAAAAATAGTTTTCAAAAGTTAGAAAATGAAAATAAGTTCCCCTCCTTCCTCACTTCACTCACACACACACACTCTCTCTCTCTCTCTCTCTCTCTCTCTCTCTCTCTCTTATATTGCATTACACTTGGATAAATCCTTGAGGGATTAAAGTAAAACAAAACAATATCCATTGAGANTCCTTCCTCACTTCACTCACACACACACACTCTCTCTCTCTCTCTCTCTCTCTCTCTCTCTCTCTCTCATGCCCCTCTCTTTTACCCCTCATCTTCCCCTCCTTCACTGGCGATTTTTGCTGTGGCGATTTTTGCTGTGGTTGGGCTACAACGCTGCGGTGGCGGTTGGGTCGCAATTTTTTGGTTGTGGCGGTGGGGGTCTTGGCTGTGGCAGTTGGGTCGTGATTTTTCGACTATGACGGTGGGGGTCTCAACTGGGGCGGTTGGATCGCGATTTTGGTTGTGGTTGGATCACAGTTTTGACTGTGATTGGGTCGCGATTCTAGTGGTGATTTTGCGATGGTTTAATCATCATTTGGCTGGGCGGTGGTGATCTATCTGTTAGCAATTTTGGCTGGACAGTGGGGATACTTCTGGTGGTGATTTTTCAGTGGTCACGCTGCGATGGGGCTGTGGTTGGGGGATTCTGTGGTGATTTTGGTGGCGGTGGTGCAGCGGTGGGTTTCGGTGGTGTAGTGGTGGTCAAGTGTGGTGATAGTTGACGGTGGTTGAAAACAACGAAAACATGTTTTTGAAATTTTGGTTAAGTTATAACTGAAAACACTCAAAACGACAATTTTGTCGTTTTGTGTTTTCTTTATAAATTTTCAACCCGTTTTCTAAAATGCGTTTTCAAAAATAGAAAAGAGAACGTATTTTCACTGTTTTGAAAAATCGAAAACAGAAAACGGATTGAAAATGACAAAGAGAACATGCCCTTATTTTTTTCTAAAAATTAACTTCTCGTAAGGCAATCTTCAACAATTGCACCAAAATTTGGGGCACCAAACTAAAAATCATGTCCATCCCAAAAACACCAAAAATTACACCAAATGAAAAGTGTTTTTTCATTTTTTTTATTTTCTTTTTCCATTTTTAGCTATTATCAATTTATTTATCTCACAAATTATTTAATTATTTATTTTATTACTAAATTAATAAATAAATAATTACATTTAGTTAACAAAAATTTAAAACTTTTTTAATAACTTATCGATTACCAGATTACTAAATTATTGACTTGTTTATTGTATTATTTTCCTTGAACGATTTCAGAGGGGTGTATTTATGTAGGCGTTGTGATATTTTTGTCATAATTTAAAATAATCGTATTTGTTATCTTTTTAAATTTATCGAGTGCTTATATTTTCATTCATTTCTTAATTATTATTGATTACATGATTAAATTTATTATAAATGCAAATAATAATAACAACAACAATTTATTTTTATTTTTTTGTGCATTTTTGTATTTTGGTGTCTCCATTGGAGATTGTCTAAGGGCTAGAAAATAAATTAAGATTTACATTTTTCCCAAAGAATAAATTTTACTAGTTGAATGTACAATTTTAAAATTTATATTTAACAAAATAAGTAATTTGAAAGTACGACAAAACACTAAATCTAAACTAGAATGTGATTCGATGACATCTATTAATGTTGATGGAGTAAATTTGATTTTATACGTCGTCAACAAGGTAATTACAAATTGAATAATATAAACTTAAATCGATGACATCTATTGTTAGAATTATTACTAGTTGTAATACAGTAAAGTGTAGAAATAAAACTTATTAATTGATCGAGTTTCGTGACAGCACGATATCGTAAAGCGAAATTGACCGTCGATAACTGCTGCGATCTCTGTGGACAATCACATCCACAATACAATGATCAAATAAATCAATTGTGCAGCAATCACAAATGGTTTTCAGAACTCTCAAGTGTACTCCAAAAAATATATAAAATGAATAAAATATTTTACTGAATAGAAAAATACAATTTCATTTTTGTAATATTTTTCTGATGCCTAGATGTGTGTTTATATAGACAGAAAATCGATGTAACTACTTCTACTATGATCTAGTATTTGTTGCAATTTTTATGGGGGAAATTCATGGATCAGGTTTTAAGTTTCACCAGTGCAAAAATCAGGTTTCAAGTTTAAAAGTTGCAAAAATCGAGTATTTAGCTAATTAATTAAAAATATTTATTATTTAAATACAATAAATTCATAATTATACAATTAATAGTCATATGTACATAATTATAGGTTACGATTTATTTATTAGTCACTTATTATCAAATTAATTGGTCACAAATTATTTCGAATAAAAAATTTTATAAGTCACAATTTATCTGTCGGTCACAAGGTCGCAGTTTGGTCACATATATCTTATTAATTATATGCATCCCAGTCTTTTTTTAAAGATTGAGTAGTAAATATCATAGTTATAAAATCCAATTTGAACCGACCGGTCGGACCAGGAAACCAGTGATCCGAGCCCTTGCCCAGACCGAGTAGATTAATTTAGATCTCTAAATGACTTTATCCACTAGTAGTTTTTAATATTTTCAGTGTTGGTGATGTATTAGTTGCCTTTAGCTTGTTATTTATATATCGTGCTCATTATTTTGGATTGAAATACGATAAATTTAACTTGAGTTATATTGACTACGATAAAAAAAAAATCGAGCAAATTGATTAAAGGTTAATTTGATAATATTCTAAGTACGGGGATGAACTTGGCTTTAAACTAAAAGCGCAAGGGTCCACTGGGCATGGCTAAAATACTTGTGAATAAATACAATGTTTGAATAAATATTTTAATCGATCAACATCTATAATTTATTAAGTAATCACATCGAGTGAGAATTAATCTTTGGATGATTCTAGCATTATATTGTTTTTCGGACAATTCTGACATTACTATAATTCAATTATTTCAATAATATCTTACTTTTCATTTTTTATATATTTATAATTTATTTAACCATTTAGTTATCATCAAAATACATATACATTTGACCAATTCATTTCGCATGTGTCCTTTCATTAATGTATAAATTCTTTAAATAATTCTCAAATAATGAGTATTCACATTCTTTTATTAATACTAGTAAGATGCACGTGCCATAGTATAGTTGGCTATATGATAGCGTAAATATAAAAAAAAAATTATTTGTCTTAAACATTAGTTA